>JXSR01S013266.1:9534-33729 GCA_000969725.1 Ophiothrix spiculata
TTTATGATATAAGGCATTGTACAGGCTACTTATTGATTATGATAAAACATGCTCTTTTGGCGGCCATTTTGAAAATTTGAATATGCAACCGGGGACAGTTTTTTTATCTTTCTTTACATACGATTTAAAAATCGACGTCGTTAATTGCATCTTTATTGGAAATTAAATGCAAAGGGTAAATTATTCAAGGTTATGTTTGGTATTTAGGGGCCATTTTGAAAAAGGTCCAGGAAACGGTCCTGATGCGGCTACATTTTTGGCAAAATTTTGTTTTCTATTCTATTTGATCCTCTGAAGGTATCTATAAAAGTGGCTCAATTTCTTCATGAAATGCTTGGGATTTGTTCTGCGACATCTTGCTCTTACATCTTTATGGTATTCACTTTGTAAAAAGGTATTAAAGCGCCCTCATACATGATAATATGAGTACATGGTACATTTATGTGTACCTTGGACAAAATAGGAATGCTTTGAGAAACAAAACTTATTTTTAATACGGTATTCCCTTTGGTATATCACTTTATGACTAACAAATATGATATATTTGGCGGCCATTTTGAAATTAGGCCCTCCTACGCGTCTAGAATTTTGGCAACATTGTTTTCCATATTTCTAAGGGCCCACTTAAGATGTCTAGATAGGTGTCTTGCTTTCTTCACGAAATGCTCACGGCATTTCATCTTGCTCCTTAACTATTATACCAGAGTAGTAGATACCATAAGATTACAATGGGTTACAAAAACTGAATGCATCACTAGTTTTAACCATAGATGCATGTTTTCAGCATATTGCCACATTTTCTTCAACTACTGGTCGTTGTTGTTTGCATGACAATCACATCATGAATGCACTTCGCCGCTAAAGAATGCGACTAGGGGACTAGTCAGGGTCAGATTACAATTAGGTATCAGAAACTGCTGACTTTTTCTTTGTTTGACATTGAACAATTCGTAAACTATGGATTTAAACAAGTCTACTGTTTTGGTAATTGATTATATACATGACCGAGACAGTAGCATAGTTCAAATGTTTTAAAAATGCATAACAATGTATTTTTGGTCATGAACATCCGACACACATGATCTCCTCTCATTCACATTAAGCTTTGGTAGCTTTTGGTACATAGTCTCTACCATATATCTGCAATCTGATTTTATCACGTTCAGCCAAGAAAAACCTTGAGGTACTTTTGATCGGTTTTTTAATCAACTTCCCTCTACACATTTGCTTCCCCTTTCACTTTTCCCCAATTCCTCCCCTATACTTGTATTTGTTCTTTTCCCCCATATCACCCACCACCTGGCTCGATACAGTTCTGATAAGATCCAAATGAACACAACACATAGTACATCTAATGATCCAACAACTAACTTTCAACTCACACAAACATCAACGTATACACAACATCTATTATATCTACATCAACATCTAATAACACTATACTAAATAGGGAAAATTATATCTTGAAAAAGGCTCACTGCTCCAAAAGATACAGCTCGCTACTTCGCATTTAAAAAAGGTAATCGAAACATGTGCAAATCGGTTTTTTTTACTATGGCTAGCGAGTTGATTTTAAAATTCGGACTAGCAATCACTTAAAAACTCGGACTAGCAAGCTGTTTTTATAATTTGGACTAGCGAGCTAGTTTTGAAATTCAGACTGACGAGCCGTTATGCACTAACGGAAGTACCGTACGTTACCTCTTTTTGATTCATTTTTGCTAATATTGAGAAACGACATAAAATGACCATTACTAGCATTAAAGACATGGCGCAATTATATACCAATAACGCATTTGCGGAGTCAGATATTGTAGAAAACAATATGTACGTTATCAAATGAAAGATTCTGAACAAAAATATATCAAATGTGGTGTTCCTCAGGGCTCAATACTCGGACCATTATTATTTATACTATATATTAATGATATTGTTAATTCAACTTCTCTGCTTCAACTTGTTATATTTGCAGATGACACAACCCTTCTCTTTTCACACCCTGATTTGGAGTCACAAATGCAAAAAATAAAAAACGAACTTCAAGAAATTTGTAATTGGTTCAAGGCTAATAAGTTATCCGTAAATGCAAGTACAACAAATTATATGATTTTTGGAACATCCCATAATACAAATAAGTTTGTTGATACAAACGATATCAACACTGAAATTTCTTCTCAATCTTGTGAAGCAGATTCTAGAAAAAAAATTCTCAATGTCAAACTTAACAACAAATCATTGAAAAGAGTGTGTTTTAACAAATTTCTTGGAGTTACAATAGATGAAAACCTAACGTGGAAAAACCATATTGATGCAATTGCAAAAACTGTTTCAAGAAATATTGGTATGATGACAAAACTAAAGCATTTTCTGCCAAAAAATATATTATATACATTGTATTGTTCATTAATTTAACCATATATCAATTATGGAATTTTAACCTGGGGTAGCGCAAACAAAATGTATATGAACAAAATATTGAAGCTACAAAAGTGGGCTTTGAGAACTATATCAAACAGTCATTACAGAAGCCATACAGGCCCTCTCTTTTCAAATTATGAGATACTTAATGTCTTTGATACCTATCGTTTAAATCTTGGTATATTCATGTTCAAACATCACACAGATGATCTACCAAGTATATTTAAGTCCTATTTTGTTAAACATGCTGAGAACCATAAATATTCAACAAGATATGCCCAAGATTATGTAATAAACAAAACAAGGAAAACTTTTTCAAAGCAAGCTATAAGAAATAGTGGGCCCTCTCTTTGGTACTTTCTTGATAAGTCGGCCAAGCAATCAAAAACTGTAAAGATCTTTCAAAACAAATTGAAATTTAATTTTCTTTCGACCTATTAACTAAAAATTGGACATGTACCATGTAATGGTACTCAATTTACCTTTGACATCTTTTAGTACTTATTTCTTTATTTGGGCATTGTCTTGTGTTATTTATGTGTCTGTTGTTTAAGAGTTTAAATTATTTTGTTTTGCTTAAATTTGGCTGTTCTTTAGGGCATAATCGCGTCAGATCTCCTTTGGTCTTTTGATTATGTCCGCAATATCATTGTTTTGTTGTTTTTTATTCATGTGTGTTTAATATGTAACATGTTTATGATTATGTATTTGATATTGAAATAAATGAATCTGAATCTGAATCTGTCAGTAGTGAAGAAGAAGAAGAAGAAGAAGAAGACGAAGACGAAGACGACGAAGACGAAGATGAAGAAGAAGAAGAAGAAGAGACAAGGGAAAGGGAAAGGAAAGAGGGAAAAATAAAAAATCGCAGCTCAGAGTTTGTTTTCTCCAAAAATTTATTGAGAAACGAGCGTTCTTTCACACCATCATGGACCAGTGAAGGACACAGGGGTCCCACAGGGCCCACACAAATATTATAATCATGTAAGCATGTTGGGTCACCTAAATTTTGCTTATGAAGATGTGGTCTACGTAATGTTTGGTGGGCTATAATTGATAATGTATTTCACAGATAATTACTATGGGAAATTTTAGGAATTGCTTTAAGGCTCCTAAAAACATTAAAGTTAGGGAAATAAAAAAAACACGGCCACAGAATATTCCCTCAAGATTCATAGAGGACCCAGTATTTTTACAACATCATGGGCCCAAGTAAAACACTGGGTCCCAAACAACTTTTTCTCCCTAGAGAAAATGCGATTGACCAAGTAAGAATTAGGAACCAGGGGAAGCCCGGGGGAGGCATGGGGCATTTTCCCCAGTCACAAGCCTTACCCTCGAATTGTTCCCTCCTCCTCTCTACTTTCAGTTACGTACACAAATTTCACTAAACTTTTTTTGTTTTTTGATCATTTAAATATAAAATGGCAAAAATGTTGCACGCTTTGCACGAATTTCAAGATATTATGCCAATTTTTAGTCAAAATAGGAAAAAAACGCAGATTTAATGGAGTTTTTCGTAATATTTGATTCTATAGAATCAAATATTACGTACCGTTATCTTCATAAATCAATTACATATTTTTCTTTTTTCAGGTAATCTAAATTTGTTAACTTTATTATCAATATAGAGATTGCAAAACACAACCGCTAACCTAAACGCTAACGTAAACCTTATATTTCATTCATATGCAAATCAGTCGGGGCCACTCGCACGATTGAGCGTACTGCTGCAGCAGTACGCTCGATTGAGCGAGTGCCTGTATTGCTGGATAGAGCGTGCCTGCTGCAATAAGCAACATCGCCGTTTCCTCTGGTATTCTCTGGTCGTCTTGTATATTTTAGTTATGAACAACGACTTTTAATGCTATTTATTATTTTTATTCATTCCCTACATAACACATTTGCTTGTGTTGCTTCAAAGAACTTTAAAAAGACAATAAATGTTTGCGGGGGTATCCCGGTGTAATGAGTCTGAGTGTCTCTCATAACCAGGAGTCTTGGTCTAACTTTGAACTACACGGAATAAGCCGCAATCAATGATTTATTGATCGCACATGTACAAGTACGTTCTACAGAGTTAAATAGTAGCTACACATTCAGTCACACGTACGCTGTATTTCATTACACCGGTATGCGTACCATAACCCTAACTCCCAAAGGCTTAAAAACTATCTAAGTCCGAATACGTCATACAAAAATTTCCCGTTTCCCCTGGGATTTGAACCCTTGACCTCTCGCATCCCGTTCCAATGTCCACCTATGGCAAGCCACCGAGTATGGCCTGCCATGGCAGCACTTTCGTGCCCATCTGTAACCCCGGTCTTTGACGTATTTGGACTTCGAATTTCTTGATTTTTGCTTGTTGGATTTTGTTGGACTGAGGAGGGTTAGGGTTAATATGTTGAGCAGCTTCCTAAACTAAACGTAACCTGGCTCTATCATACTATAATAACCGTTGTACCCCGAAAACGTGACAAAATTATTTTGCATGGCAACTATGGTGCGCGTCAAATATGATCAGTCAGGAAACATCTAAAATACCGTAGTAGGAAATTTGTAAAAGATATCCATATGTACTTTGGCCCCGGGATCCTTGCCCCGTCTCATTTGTGTATATCCAACATAGAATGTAATTACTGTAACCTATTCAAGGCTAAAATTAATCGGAATCTCATGTAAATATAATGAGGGACATCAAGGGGTGGTATTTTCAGACCTTCAACATAGTTTTTTTGGATATCAAGAAAAAAACGGAAAATGTACTGTGAAATCAAGTATAATAACGTTGTCAAGATAAAAGAAATTTCTTTTTTTAATTAGATCGTAGAATTGAGTATCAAGGGTGGATAGAATGTTAAAATTATATGAACAAAGAAATGAATAGCAAACGTTAACGTTTTGCTTGTATCTTCGTTGTAATATTGTATATACGTATACGTTTCAAAGATATTCGTGACAAATATGAAATTGGAGATTCTTTAGATAAGAAATGTATGATTGTAGAAATTGCTGTATAGAGAGGCATTAATTGTGTGGGAAAATCAAAAAAAGGTTGTTTCAGCCTTCAACTCAACGGATTGTTGCATATTTAGTGAAAAGTGGAAAAATGTACTTTCAAGTACAACGCTGTGAAGGAAGAAAGAACCCCTTTTCAATTTAGAATATTGAATTGAGCATCAAGGTTGAATAGCATGTTGATATGAACAATGATATGCGTATTTGTCGTTAAGATTTTGGTTGTGATTCCTCCTGTTCGAATACGTGCGAAAGATGGTCATTACAAAACAGAAATTGGGGGAGATACTTTAAAAGGTTTATGATTGGAGTGTTATTAATGTCGAAATGGTTATACAGACGGATTGAGTAACTGTTGGCATCGAAAGTTATTAAAAAGGACATTTAGGTAAAAATTGTCATTACCGACATTCGTCAAATCTTAGTATGGTATGATACAAGTGCGACTAACCCAGAATGAAAATCTTAAGAGGTTTTTTTTCCCCATTATTACATTTTTTGTAAAAACATGCATAACTTTGTTGATAGCAATTATGGCAATTATTAATCAATCATTTTGATCCTTCATTAATCACCAATGATATAATGAATTGACAGTTACGTTGGCATCGCTCAATCCAGCGGCTACGCTTAATATGGCGTACTTGCGACGTACAACGATGCTTTTGCCGTTGCCACAAATGAATTCCTCGGTGATTTTTTTTTTACCCGGTCAAAACTTTGACAATCTGGAGACATTTATAACTAACGAAAAATATTCAGTGTAGCTTTGAGTGACAGAGTGTAGTGAAGCGAAATGTTGACCAAACATGTGTGCGCTTGACATCTCTCCTCATCGAGCGTGAGTGCAACGCTGCATCAAGCGTGATCGCTCAAAGCAGCGTTCACGCTGGATCGAACGAATGTCCCTGACTGAAATGGAAAGTCATTTTCACCGTATTGACCGGATTTCATGAATTGCTATACTTAAAAATCAACTTATATTTCCACTTCGTGAACTTTAATACAATCAAAATATGTTACCTTGACTTCAACAAATGCTTAAATACAGTGTACGCATTAACTAAAATTAATTAAAACAACTGTTTTCCATTTCGACATCCAGGAATTAAAGGTTTAGGTTCTGATCACATTCTCATCCCCCAGGGCTCAACTGGAAGTAGTATATTTTTTGATGTCAAATGAAAGCCCATATTTTTCGGATTATAAATCCAAAATATCACCTCAAAATTCTTTATAGTATTGGAGATATAGCACAAAATGTAAAATCAATAGGTATACCTATTTTCAATTTCTTTTGTATTTACATAACAGCCTCATCCCCAGGGTTGCATACCCTATTTCTTTTGCCTCTCGGGAGAAAACAAGACACAAGCTACGGTTAAAACCTTGCACAATGTATTTCATAGGTCAAGGTCAATCAGTTAAAAGTAAATTATAAACATCCTAAAACAGGAATCTACACCTTTCGGAGCTTGAATTTGCTATTTTTCAAGTCAATTTTGGTTTTGGCGGCTTAGCTTACTGATTTGTGTGGTACATAATTTAACGTGCGAGAATCTGTTACGATTTCACTCAAATAGAACACAAACGTTAAATTTGTCGGTTCATATAACTGTTTCACTTAAAAATAGCATCAAACAGCCAGATTTTGACGCTAAGTTAACGTGTATATGGTGTGCATATTGTGTTCTTATTTCTGGCAACACTAAATAATTGATGATCAGAATAAAAGGACTTCATTCAGTAATTCACTGATCACAGCGGAGTACAAATTAATTTCACTGGAAACTACACTTTATAAACTTCCACACGCACTTGTCTAGGTGGGTTGAACCATTTAAGAGTATTGAAATACAAAGTAAACTCATGCATATCTATAAATCACTCCCGAAGGCCACCTTTCTAAATAGCGTTAGCAAATACCGTAGCGTTTTACGGTTGACGTTACCGTATTAGGTAACCTTAACCTTATTTTCACAATTTCTCTCTTACCTGTTTATGACCTTTAATCAATGCAGGTGCTGATGACACAAATGATTGGGTGCAATACGTGTTCTCTATTCCATATGTGATACATAATCACAATACGGGTTTGATGATTACCACAAACTTAATGGGTACCGTTAACGTCAATATTTCAACGAAACTCGTAGATTTTCATGAAAGCGTCACAAGAAAAAGCGGTGCCTCTATTCAGTTACCTTTAAATATACAAATGAAACCAGGAGAAGGGAAGGCCAACAAATCAGTAATCATCAGAGCCACTGGCGATGTTTCAGTACATGTCATCAGTAACGGAAACTATCAGGGTGATGTCTTTCAAGCTCTACCGGCTTCATATGGTGGTAGGACATACCACATAGCGTCCTATCAACCAAAGTCAGGAAGTTACTCTTGTGCTTGTATAACAGCGCTACATCCCTCCACGTTAGTTAGGATATTGACACCATATGGAAATGTGACAAATATTGACTTGACTCAATATGAAAGTTATAGACATGACTCCGAGATTGATATGGATGTGACAGGTACAGTTATCACAAGTGACAAACCTGTAATCATTACATCGGGGAGTTTGACACAGATACCGTCAGACGTTTCAGGTGCAAATGGGATCATAGCTCAGCTTCTACCTACAGATGCATGGGGTAGAGTGTATCATATATTTCCCTTCAGATCAACGGGTTCGGGATACATTTTCAGAGTTTTTGCAAGTAATGTTTTCACAACACTGCAACTGGCAACTGATTTTAATGTCATACATATAGATCCTTGGGATTTCTATGAAGGTGACGTGACGGGTAACAGGGTCGTCTCATTTGTAACTGATCATGACGTGATGGTAGCACAGTATATGAAAAATACGCCATCAATGTTAATAGTACAACCAGTCTCAACGTATACAAGCAACTTGGCATTCCCAGTCTTCAACTACCAATTGAGTCATGATTACTACATCAATGTTGTTACTAACTGTAATGACATAAATGGTTTGCTATTAGATGACCACGGTATATCGTTTACATCATGGATATGGGATATGCTCACTACATACGATAAATCCATATGTTGTGTAAGACACGTTATATCCCCAGGTGTTCATACTATCACACATCCTGATGCAGATGTGACATTCTTTGTCACTGTCTATGCTTCATCGAGTTCGTCAAGTTACACTTACACAGCAAGACAGTTTGCACCTGGTAAGATTGTTAAGAAGACTCGCTTTTTTCTATATAATCTTCCTAATAGAAAGCGCGCTAAGCAAAACTTTTCGAAAGCTTTTACAATTTGTTTAATCATTCATTATAATGAGTTCTAAACAATAACTTTAAATAATGTAGATACTTATTAATTAATCAAATTCATTATAACGTAAAATAACGTATTTCGAGATTCATCAATCAAATTCTTGGTCATAGTCAATGCTATTAGTAGACAATGGTATAGCTTGGTATAGAAGTCATACGTATACCGCCAACGAACTTGCATCAATTCAGTTCGTGGAAAATAATTATAATTTATCTGCATTTTTCATATTCTCGTATACAATACTAGTTAAGCGCAACATGATTCTCAAAATACTTACAAGCTTTCTACAATTTGTTCAGTGATTTAGTTTAGTGCCTTTTTACTGAGGTTAGATGAAATCAAGATAAGATAATGATGTGCGAATCTATTGCTTCTCGCAGCCAAGTATATCACTTCTTCAGTTTTAAAACAAGCCATTATCTGATTATATACGTAGCACGATTAATCCGATGCCATTGTACTCTTGTGCTTGGATTCAATTCTGCTTCAATTTGAATTTGAATTGAAAATATTATAATGACGTTAACATTCTATTCTCTTAGCTTTTTTTATTATTTTCATTCCATCTTAGCAACTGAAATATTTCTTCACTATTTTCATCATCATTATAGAATTAATTCTTTACTTTATAGTAGATGTTTGGATTTAATTCTCCTTTCTCAGACCTCTACAATTAGTCATAATTTGTGTTTTCAAAATTTAATTCACATACAGAGACAGAGCCAACAACAGCATCATCACTGACCACAATTACAACAACGTCAAATCTACTCGCTTCAGAAGGTATTGTCATATCATATCGTTAAAATCACATATTATTAGTCTTTATTCAAAGTTATGAATTTGTACGTTGTTTATTTGTTTTCATGTTCTAATCAAAGATTCATTACCAAAAAACACGTCTTTTACAAATTATGTTTGACTCTACACGTATATCTACGGTATTCTTTAAGATTTTATAGAACTGCCTTCAGTTTGACTTTAGCTTTAGACTAGTTTAACATTCTAAGTGACCAAGTTGTTTTCCGACCTTGGGTGTCCAACGTGGATTCCTTATTCAGATTCCTAGGTACCCCTTCACAAATAAATTTTGCATTGAAGCAATTGTTATTCGAAAACATTCAATTAGAAACGTTTCAAAATTACAGTCATTCTCTTACGATTTTATAGTAAACAAAATTCGAACAGCGCCCTCGAAAAACTAGTTTATGCTAATTATTAAGTAAATTTGAAATCATCTAATTGAAAAGTAAGAGAAACCTGTTTGATATAATAATGGAGCTGTTTTTGTGTGTGTATTTTTGTTTACTTCACAAATATTTTGGCGTCACTTATCTACTGGAATTTCTAATACAAATTCAATGTTTATAATAACAAACAGTGTGTCAAATTCTTATAACACAGAATTGCAAAAAAATATAAATGGGATTATGCCGGACCTACCCTGGTCACATAACCTTGCAGCGAGGTTACGATGTGTTTGAGGTGTCAAACCAGCAGACGCCGATCGGACACCAGCCGGTGTCCGGGTGTCCGTGAGCCGTTGAGACGCCGGAAGCTTGCCGCAAGAATTTAATTCCGAGTTAAAACCTTGCGGTTTGTATACGATGTATTCAGTTATGGTCATATGGTCACATAACCACCGGTGTCCGACCGGGCATCGCAATCATTCACCGGTGTCATACCGATGTCATTGCGGCGTTGCGGGGTTGCGGCGTTTCGGCTAAGTTACGGCTTATGTGACCAGGGCCCAATTTCCTAAAACCATTCTAAATTAGCAAGTAACTAGGACTTAGCAACATTCTAAATGGCTAGTTTGTTGCTTGTTAGAAATCAACTAAATTCATTTCATAAAACCATTCTATTACCAATTGTTACTATTGTGATTTTTTTTAATAGTGAGACCAAATCTCTGTCTGGCCAGGGAGTACCTTGATCACCTGAACAAGGTACTCGCTGCTACTGCGGTGCGACATCAGGCCTAATTGCCATAATGATGAGACAGTACAGCCAGCAAGCACCACCGCCGAGTCCCAGGCGGCGGAAATCAACCTGGATGGCTCAGACTACCTGAGTGGGTTTTCCACTACCCAGATAGAGGAAATGCTATCTAAAAGTAGGTGTTGGTCGTAAGACGACTCGTTAATGGGCAGCAGCATTGATGTATTCATTCTTGGTGGATGAGCTTATAATTGGCCAACAGCAGAATGATAGAAGTTGGCAGATGGATTTGCAGATCTTCCATGTAACTGGCAACACTGGTCGAGTCAGTAGACTACTGTTGGTGAAGAAGGAAACGGGAACCCACTTCACTATTTTCCCAAGACAACCTAAATGATGAAGTCTTCTAATAGAGGGGCAGTCACCAGCCCGGCAAACCAAGGTGATACCTCTGGTCCCAGAGGGGAAAGTAATGGGCACAAACTATATTGTACCTTCGGAAAGTCCTGAGATGACGCTGAACAAGCTGAGAGAAGGACTGGAACAAAGGACAAACTCAACTTAAGGCATAATATACGAACTGGAACATGGAACGTGAGAAGCATGACAGATCCCAGTAATCTGCACATCCTGCTAAAAGAAATGGAGAGATACAGCATTCCAATATGTGGTTTGGCAGAAGTAAGATGGACTGGCAAAGGTCATTTCCTACTGGATGATGGATACACGATTTACTACTCCGGCTCAGATAATCTTAGGAGGAATGGAGTGGGTTTCATCTTGTCCAGAGACACATCCAAGTGTGTGTTAGGATACAACCCTATAAGCGACCGACTTATAACCATCCGTCTTCAGGCAAAGCCACTCAACATCTCTATAGTTCAAGTGTATGTCCCAACATCATCAGCGGACGATACCACTATTGAGTCTTTTTATCAAGAGCTCCAAGAAACTATCAACAAAATTCCAAGCAGAGATATTACCATCATCATGGGGGATTTCAATGCCAAGGTTGGGAATAATATGGAGATGAGTGATGCCTGTGGAAGGTTTGGACTTGGAGAAGTTAATGAGCGAGGAGAGCGACTAGTTGACTTTTGTAATGAAAATAACATGGTCATTACAAACACACTCTTCAAGCAACATCCAAGACGACTCTACACATGGATTTCACCGGATGGGAAAACAAGGAACCAAATTGATTATATCCTGATAAAAAGAAGGTGGAGATCAAGTGTGACAGTGGCAAGAACTTACCCTGGGGCAGACTGTGGCTCAGATCATCAACTTCTGGTGGCTGTTATCCGAAGTAGAATGAAGTCTGTGAAAAGAGAGGCACCTCCACGAAGGTATGATGTGATGGAAATAAATAACCAGTATAGAGTTGAAATCAGGAACTCTTTTCGGACTCTCCTTGAACATGAGGAAGAATGGACACCAAATGAATTGTGGGAACAAACAAAGATGATAATTGCCACAGCAGCAAAAAGCAACTTGCCAAAACCAAGGAAATCTCGATCACCATGGATCTCGGAGGAAGTTGGTAAACTTGCAGAAGAACGACGACAGGTGAAGGCAAGCTTACGATCAGAGATGGACAGAATACAATATAAAGATATTAGCAGGAGGATACAATGCAGACCAAGGCAAGATAAAAGAGACTTTCTTGAAAAGAAATGTAAAGAGGTGGAATCTCATTCATCTAGTAACCACTCCAGGGACCTCTTCAAGACAGTAAAAGAAATCATAGGAAAGAAAACACCAAAGCTGAATGTAATCAAAGCTGAGAATGGTGAAATTCTTACTGAAGGTGATCAAATCAAGAAGAGTGGCAACAATATTGCCAAGGCTTATATGCAAGAAGAGATGACTCAGGTGGTTCAAATGAACCTATTGAGGTGGATGAAGAGGAACGAAACATTCTGAGATCAGAAGTGGAGCTGGCACTTAAGAAAATGAGAAATGGCAAAGCACCGGGGAGTGATGATATCCCAGCCGAGTTGTTGAAAGAGTCGGGAGAAGAAGGAGTAAGTGTGATGCATAAACTGTGCAGCCTGATTTGGAAGGATAAGACCTGGCCACTAGACTGGACAAGATCAGTATTTATGCCCCTACCCAAGAAAGGTGACACAAGAGAATGTAAAAACAACAGAACGATCTCTCTTATCTCCCATGCAAGCAAGATCTTGCTATATATCATAGTTGACCGGATAAGACAACACATGAATCGTGAGATTCCTCTAGAGCAAGCAGGTTTTGTGGAAGGAAGAGGCACAAGGGACCAAATAGCAAATATAAGGAATATAATTGAGAAAGCTATAGAATTTAACCAGCCAGTCTACATGTGCTTCATTGATTACTCCAAAACATTTGACACAGTTCAACATCGAAAACTGTGGGAAACTTTAGGATCAATGGGCTTTCCAAAACATATCATTGAACTGCTCCGGTCACTCTACCAAGATCAGAAATCCACCGTAAGAAATGCTAGTGGTGATAGCGCCTGGTTCAACATTGAGCAAGGGGTACGTCAGGGATGCATATTATCCCCTCATCTGTTCAATGCCTATGCAGAGTACATCATGCGCCTGGCCCTCCAGAACTGCAATAGTGGAATATCAATAGGAGGTAGAAATATCAATAACTTAAGATATGCTGATGACACCACCCTATTAGCAGGAAATGCACAAGACCTGGAAGATCTTGTTGAGAGAGTAAGGATGGAAAGTGAAAATTATGGCCTGTACCTAAATGTTGGTAAAACCAAAGTGATGATCATCAATCAGCAAGAAGATGACCCCATCATCCATGCAGGAAATGAAACAATTGAAATTGCTAGATCAATTTAATTTCCTTGGATCTTTGATATCAAACCAAGGCGGATGCTCAGTTGAGATAAGACGTCGAATTGGTATGGCAAAGTCCTCCATGTGTTCTATGCACAAGATATGGAAGAATAGAAGTATCACCAGAACTACCAAGATCAGATTAGTCACCACTTTCCTATCGCAACCTATGCTTGTGAAACATGGGCAATTAATGCTGCAGATAAGAGAAGGATTGAGGTGTTTGAGATGTGGTGCTGGAGGAAGATGTTGTGCATCCCATGGATTGCAAAAAGGACAAACCAGAGTACCCGACATGAGATAGGGGAGAGCAACTCACTCTTCAATACTGTGCTGAAGCACAAGCTCCAATATTTTGGTCACATTGCCACACGGGAAGGTGAAAATCTTGAGAAGGTTATTATGTTTGGAAAAGTTGTAGGAAAGAGGAATAGGGGGAGACAAAAATTGAGATGGACAGATGGCATAGCATCAATTACCAACATGTCCATATACAGCTGCTACAACAAAGCCAAAGATCGCTCTGATTGGAGAGCCTTCATCAAAATGGTCACGATTACTCAGGCATAAGTAGAACGACGACGACGACAAATTATAACTTTTGGGGGCGTGTCGACGATTCCATTCAATCTGAGAGGTTGTATGCTTTATAGATATTCAATAGAGATTTGATATAACGTAATAGATATGTGGTCATAATAAAATAAAGTCCGCTTTCTTACAAAAAATAATAATAATAATAATAATAAAAGGGGATTTATAAAGCGCCTCACATTGATAAAAACAACCCCAAGGCACTTGACAAAAGCAAAAGATTAAAAACTACTTAAATACAACTTAAATATTCATTACATACGCAACTATTATATACAAAAATTATGCACAACAAAATATAAATGTCAGTAAGAAATGCAGCATAAAAAGTTCTTGCCAGCCAGGAACGATCAAATGGTAATGTACATTCACCGATTAAAAGTCAAAGTTTATTCACATAGAGTAAAAAGATAAGTCTTCAAGGATTTCTTAAATGATTGCACTGTTGGAGCCCGCTTAATATGTTCCGGTAGTCTGTTCCATTCTTTCGGTGCTGCAATAAAGAAGGCTCTATCACCATAGCTGACTTTCGATGATACAACTTCGCGCGGAACATGGAGAAGACATTTATCACTTGATCTCATATTCCGGGGGATATGCTTGAGTGCGATGAGTTCTTTGATGTACGATGGTGCAAGATTGTGCAAAGACTTATATACAATGAGGAGAAGTTTAAAAAGAACACGCTTTTTTATTGGCAGCCAATGAAGCTCGTCAAGTATTGGTGAGACGTGATCACTCCTTTTGGCACCAACAACCAGACGAGCTGCAGAATTCTGCACGCGTTGTAACTTAGCAATGTCTGTTTCAGGAAGGCCGTAGAGGAGGGAGTTGCAGCTGTCTAGTCGCGAGGAGATGAAAGCGTGGACCAATGTCTCTGTTGTTTTATGGTCGAGGTACTTGCGCAATTGGCCAATAGTCCGCAGTGATATGAGAGCCATGCGACACAAATTGGTTATATGATCCGTCATCTTAAGGTTGCAATCAATGTACACTCCAAGGTCTTTAACACTAGCAACCGGTTTGATCACGGCATCTCCAATCTCCACCCTGGGAACAGTATTGTCATTATGATAGCGAGATCTAATGTGCACAATCTCAGTCTTTGCAATAGACCTTTTCAAAATCCATTCGGAAATCTCCGGAACATTGATCACATGGCCATTTTTCAACCAATCACGTACAAGCTCATTAGTATGCACGATTTTGTCAACAATTGTCAACAAAAAAAGTCCGAAAAATCACTCGCATTTCAGTGCAATACAAGTGAAAAATAAATAGAACCAGACCCATACAATATTATATACACTCATTCTGAACAACTTTTGGCCGATGGAACCATAAGCTAACCGACATAAAGAGTTAAATTTCCATTTGAAATCGGCTGATCTGCGCTGATTAAGCTTACGATTTGAAGTTGCATCAGGGCGATCAAATTGAAAGTGACTCTGTAGTGCTGACGCTAATTCCAAGTTCGAATTCGTACGCAACCAATTAACGAGAACACGAACTTAACATTCTGGTTATTGTGTTGAAGAGTCACTTTTCTTTCGGCAATTGCCGGAAAGTGTAAAATCAGCTTCGGAAATTCTCGGATAGTCGTGTTTTGAAAAGGTCTATGGCCTCAACCTTGGAAGATGGGTCGAAAATCGCGTACAGCTGTGTGTCGTCTGCATACACCATTCCGTTGATCCCATGGGCCTTTAAAATGTCCTGAATGGGACCAGAATACATAATAAATTGAAGTGGACCAACCACAGATCCTTGTGGTACACCATAGATAAGCGAGTTGCTCCGAGACAAAGTCTTTCCAATGACAACAGACTGATCACGACCACAGAGATATGATTCAAACCATTTATGGGCGACTCCAGCAACACCATATCTATTCTTCAGTCGTCCTAACATGAGTTCATGATCTATGGTATCGAATGCGGCCGATAAGTCAAGGAGTATAAGAATCACCTCCTTGTTTCCATCGACCGCACGAAGTAGGTCATTCTGGACACGAAGCAGCGCTGTTTCTGTGGAATAATGTTGTCTGTACGCGGATTGAAGTTCATTGTGAAGTCTGTTTTCATCAAGGTATGCTTTTAGTTGAGAAGACACCACGCGATTCTAGTACTTTGGACAAGAAAGGCAAGTTTGAGACCGATATAAAACCGTAGCTGGCATATATATTGGCCAATAATTTTGCCACATTGACTTGAATGTCTATAATGGAATAGAAAGCACAGTATTTAGACCTACTAACGTTGACAATATACCATTTAACCTCAACTAAAAACTTATTCACGTATGTTGACATTGTTTTGGTTTTTGTAATTCGTAACAAACGACAGCAATAATGTGGCCTAATGACATAACTATGGGTCCATTAAATCAAACAAATCGATAGCATGACATCAAACCTTTTGATAATAATTTCCATCGAACCTGATTGATAACCTTGCATATTCTATTGAAAATAGCTCATTTAATGAGGGTTTGATCATCGTATTATGTTGAACATAGTCGAGCATTATATGGTTTTTTGGTTTTGTTCTGAACCCATCCCCTCCAAATATAATCTTACCATCACCAATATGCGCTTGGTGACAGGAATAAAAAAAATCACTATAGTTGCTTGCTAGAAGCAAGATAGAATGTTACAGTGATTGAACAAGGATTTAATATCATAATAACTTCCCAAGGACTATAGAAAGTACTTGAAATAAGAAAAGTTCTAAATAGGAATAAATTTAAACAAGAATAGTTCTGAAAAGGATCATACCCCAGTATAGGGATACAGACCATTGGGGTATCGGTAAACACAACATACAAAATATGATTAGCGCATAAAGATCTTTTTAAATGTTTGCTATTTACGGAAAATATTTGAATTAAAGCTACGAAGTAAATTCTTTCTGTTATTTTTTGTCTCTAAACGGCAACTCATTATTTGTAAATAATTTTTAATTTATAATTGTACTTTTTATTTTAAATTATCATCATACATCCCACATTTGCTTATTTCAATGCTCTTATTTTGATATATTATGGATGTTCGACACGTACCTATTGTTTCCTATATTATTAGACGATTTAAGGACTAAAAGTTGGCGATTTCATCCGTCTACATACATTTTGATGTCCGGATAAAAGTAACTTGGAATGGTTCTAAGGATTTAGAAATACCCAAGAGCTATTCTAATTTTAGCAAGCAACTAGGAACCTTGCTAAGCTAAGAATGGTTTTATGAAATAGGTTTAGCAATGAACTAGCGATAGAAACGAAGTTAGAAACAAACTAGGCTTAGACTGGTTTTATGAAATTGGGCCCAGGGTGTTGGATAAGATTGTATTTCACTGCTTTCATTTTTTAATTCATTCATTACAATGCTATCTTCCAGCGTTTGATAAAACCATCGGTACAATTAGGCACTTCAATTACCTGTTACCTAATGGGTGAACGAAATCACTGCACAGAGCGTGTGTGTGGGGGGATGTGTTCAGTAACTTACCATTTTCTGTTAATTTTAATAAAAAATTATTACCAGCCTGCATGGATCTTTATGTCCTTTGAATATGTAATCAAAGTTATAGATTTTTGAATAATTTATTATTGCTTTTCTTCAAAATGGAACAATATTTCGACAAGCAACGTGATAAAAACATTTTTATATATATCAAAGAATTTTTCTAATTTTTTTCAGCCCAATTCATTCACAAACATCGCGCCTAATTGAGAAAGAAAATTAGAGCATAATTCTGCACCTTTTCTTACGCATTTTGAAGTTGACAACTATTTGTGTTCACATGATAACTCAAAGGCAGTCATCCATGCAGTGATCAAGCATTCAAATTAGACCGTGGGAAATAAGGAAATCCCATTTTTATCAATAGAAAAACAAGAAAGCCGCTTAAAATGTCGTTAAAAATTACTCATTTTATCATAAACAGACACGCAAAATTTCACGAAATGTGGACCATTTTGTCATTTTCCGTAATGTTACCATTTTTAACTTACAAGCTATAAGACCTTCAAAGTTTCTATTGCCATACAGTCATAACCAATGGCCACATATTTTTATCCAACTCACCAAACTCAATGACCTTTAAGTTGCTAGCGTTGTAAGTCATTTATAGAACATGTAAAATATAATTTCAATGTATTTAAACAAAGATAAACCGATCTGGTGACAAAGTTGACACAATTTTTCCCAAATTGAAATGAAGGATCATGAGCTACCTACCGCAAATGTGCAGTTTGATTCGCATGCATGCTTTGAGCAAAAATGATACTGAAAGCAAAAATTTTAGCAAACATGTGTCTAAGATTGACCCATGGTGATATTATTTATGTAAACTGAATACTCCAAAAGTTTACGGCTACTTCAGAGTATCTCCTTAATAAAACATACGGTATATCATATGTTACAATGGAAGGTCGAAAAAATGATTGCAAATTATCACCTTAAACATTGAACATATTGAATTAGGGACCTTTAATAAATTGGGTGCTGGTTTAAAGCGTATTTTAATCACGAGTGAGACGGAGAAATATCTTGTTTAGGCCCTAATGCCAGTTTTGCCCACTTACAAATGTAAGAATATCACAATTCTTATGTTGCGTGCGATCGAGAAACATATGCCAAAGTGAAACAAGTTTCATATTGGCATATATGCCGTTATAAAAAAAACTGTTTTATTTAGCCATATTTCATAATAGACGTTTCCTCCTAATTACCTCTATATTATTAAGTAGGCATACAGCTTGAAAGTTGAAATGGCAAAGCACAGTATCTCGGACATACCCCGTTTTCCCACATTACGAACTTCTCTGCACACCACTGTAACTGCTGTTCTGCCAGCCAGAACTCGGCTACGCGAAAATGAGGTCTAGCAGATTGTATCAAAAAATAAACATATAATTTGGTAAAACAACCACCACGTAGATGAATATTAGCTTATGATTTCAGTGGCTTAAATTGACAATTTGTGTTTGAAATGTAACGAACAATTTTTATCCCCAATGCCCAAAACATAGACAAATCGTATTGGAAAAACCTCTGACTATTTGTATCCATCTTCATTTCATATTTGCATTAACCTCCTTATGATTACGAGGGGTTCAAAATCCGACCATATTCGACAGGTCACATTATGAATGAAACAAATTGTTATATTTTTCCAGATCCAAAAATTTAAATTGCTCATTATAAGCTCATTTGCATAAGACCAAAGCACTCACTGGTTCTGCCATCAATTTGTAAATAGAAATACCAATAAAAGGTTACTGAGACACGTGGTACCCTTCTGAAACGATAAGAGTTCTTAAAATGTGACTTCCAGAGATGAAAATGATGCCCTAGCTTTATTAAACGATGACTATTTGATTTGTATAGGGCATTCCATAAAGTCGGCAGTGCTGAACGAAATTGTTTTATTTTTATTTAGATCCAATTTTGATGCCAACTGAAAAGACAACCATAAAGGTGCCAACGCAGCAGACGATAGACTTAATTGAGGAACAGACTGCGAAAGGTAGCCAAAAATGAAAAAAAGCAGTTTTCATCCAGGCTAACGCATGGCTCACTATTACTAACATTCACACAGTTTTGCAATATACACTCCACGTCAAAAGTTCATGTCCATGATTTATACATGCCCATAGATGAATTAAATTCATTCAATAAATCAATCAATGATACAAGTAATTGCATAACATGCATACCCCGTGAAGGAGTCTACTCGCTTTACGTGACTTAACGTTCTTCTGATAATTTTGGCACACAAACCAAGTTTCATCGATTTGTAGTCGGAATGTATCATGTCCATTAACAAGCGACGCCGATTTGCAAAGAATGATCGATTTTAAAAATTTACCTCTGAACTTAATTAGCAGTACCAAATCATCCAAATGAGTACATGTCCTGTGGTTTAATATATTATGCGGTATCCAACAGGTCAATAATGAATAGCCCGCGCTGTGGAGCGAATTCTGGTGTTATTGATACAGGTGTAATGAAATACGGCGTCCGTATATTTTCTTTCATCCCTCCTCACATGGAAAGTGGAGTAATTGTACAGAGTGATAAAAGTGATAATATACAGTGACCACAGCCCTTCAAGACTTTAAAGATACAATAATGATGATAATTTATTATAAAACATTGTGATCGCCTGGGACGTATTGAAGTTACTAAGTTACTACATTTATATAACAGACATCTGCTAAGTTATTTTTATCTTTTTAAAGACTATTCTTGTTCAAAATCAACTGTTCTTTGTAAATCGGTGTCATTGCTTCACTGTTATACTGTTGGGCAATTTTTTAGCGTTGGTTAAACTATGAACAACCCAATTGTTGGGTAAATAATATTAACCAACTGTTGATGAAATTTTACCCAATATTTGGGTAATTAGCTAAAACTTTTACCAAACAGTTAGGTAATTAGCCAACATTGTACGCAACGTTGGTAATTATTTACCCAGAAGTTGGGTTGTTCATAGTTGAACCAACGTTGGGTAAATTATTTGCCCAACGTTCTAACAGTGTTGTTGACAATCGATAAAAAGATTCCGACTTCAAATAGATCATGACTTGGTTGGTGTGTCAAAAATAAAAACGTTAATTTAATTCATCTGTAAGCACGTAGAAATAATGGCTAGCTTATGACGTGGAGTTTAACATGTATGATGACTCATCCCAAAAAGGGGGACTTTGTGACAGAACACTTTTCGAGAAACTGATGGAAATAGGCAGCAAAAAAAAAGAAAATAATAAGAATTTTCAGAAGATTTTCTGTTGTAAAATTTGATCGCCTTGATCAATTTCAACAAGTAAGGTGTCATTTTAAAGCTTAGAAAATGTTGTAACAGATAAACTGATCAAATCAAAATTGATATCATCTTCAAAGTCCCCCCTTTCGAGGTGAGCCATCACATATTTCTGAACACCACTGTGACTATTCTGCCATCGAATCGTAACTAACAGTGCGTGATCTCCGACATTCAGAAATAAAAAATAGCTCCCTGATTTCTTTACCGAAGAAAAACGCCGGTGTAATGAGACTGAGTGTCCCCCATAACCAGAAGTCCGGTGTAGCAGGAATGTAAGTCCCCCGTTCTTATTGTCCGGGTTGTACAGTAATGTATAGGCTTACAACTCTCACGCAACATTAGTTTCACGCTTTACTCCGTTATGGTCTATGGAAGGCGGACTACCATTTCAGGGGGACTAAGATTCCTTTCACACCGGGTCTAATTGAACTACACGGAATAAGTCGCAATCGATGATATATTCATCGCAAATGTACGTTCTACACAATTTAATAGTAGCTAGGATATTTCAGTCAAACGGACGCTGTATTTCATTACACCGGCACTACCTTATGAAGATATTCGCCTTGTTTTATTCTATCCAGATCCAATTTTGACGAGAACTGAAATGACGACCGTGCAGATGCCAACAAAACAGATGACGGACTTAATCGAGGAACAGACTGCAAAAGGTAACCCAAAATAAAAATAAAAATCCATTAGGTCAACAAACACTTTTTTGAGTAAAATGTATTGTACTTTCCCAATGCACTAGTATTTTACATAGTTGGAAAAATGCTGATGGTTATAAAAGGAGCTCAGAAGCTTCTAATGTAAATCTTTGTCAAATTTTCAGGTCAATGGGAATACAATTATAAGCTTTTGACCCCTAAATTATTATTCTAAAAAGGCCTTCATTGTCATTGTGTGGCGACAGTGTGACAATCCATATCGTCACGCTAATCAAGCTTTTACATATCTAACATTTTGACAAAATTGAGAAAATTAAAAAACATTCTATTTTTAGGTTTAGTCTTGGTATTTAATATTTAACAGTGTTTGGATGAAGAAATGCAGAGCATGCAAGTTCAGGCAACCATGAAACATCAATACGCTTAGCATTTAGACAAATTATCAACATAAATACTGTAAAAGATGTAAAATCGTTGAATCATAGTAAAGTAATGAGTATTTTAGCATATCTTACACAGGCATGCTATCCTTCTGTCCGGTAGAGAGTTAGTAATTCCAACGTAACGCTATTGTCATTTCAACGCTCAACGCCCGGCTAAAGCTACACAAAAACTAAGGTATGAGGAGGTTTGTATATTGGGCGGGCTGACATCTGCCAATTTACCTAATTGCCTCTAAACATTTATATCCCATGCAATGCGCGATTGTGAACCCGTGTCCATGCCACCATGCCTCCACAATATTAATAATACATGTATATATGTAACCCGGTTGTAACCCTATGGAATGCAACTGTCACCATGCTCTAAGGGATGCTCAGAAATTGATCAACCTGGATTAAACTTTTGCCACATTCCAATTCTATCATTTTCATCCCATTTTATTGACAACTATGATAACTCGCTCTTAAAAACAAATCAACTTCAAAGAACTGAAATAGACAGAAATATTCATAAATGAGGACTGAGTGACGTAATTGATTGAAACCAGATTGAAACCAGCCTGGGAAACCAGGTTGATTGAAACCTAAAACGTTTATTTCTGGTTATCTAATCTCTGAAAATCTCTGAAAATGTATTGTTTACTGTTTTTACTTGATTAATTATATTTTGTGTATGATAGTAATATGATGCCAGTGTTTTTAAAAATGTATTTGCTATATTTTGTTTTGTTTTCTGTAGGGAATCCAGGATGATTTATATAATGTGTATTATTTTCAAATCAATACTTGCAAAATTCATACCTAAATTCATCCTTTTCCTTTTATCTTATTTATTTTTTTCTGAGCATGATTTAGTGGATGGAATTAGGGGAGAAGTATGCAATACCAGATTTATTTCCTGCTAGATACAGCGTTGGTGAGTTAAGGTTTGTTCTTCGAATAAATTTTGTTTTACCTGAGGACATTTTTGATAAAATTGTGCGGTTAGGTATAAAAGCATGAAAAATGACATGAATGTAGAGAATTTTATGCTAAATCATTCTTAGATGGGAGTCAATTTTGCAATTTTCAAATATGGCGACCATCTTATGAATTCAAAATGGCCGCCATTATCACCTATTGAAACTACACA
Source organism: Ophiothrix spiculata (assembly GCA_000969725.1). Classification (NCBI taxonomy): domain Eukaryota; kingdom Metazoa; phylum Echinodermata; class Ophiuroidea; order Amphilepidida; family Ophiotrichidae; genus Ophiothrix; species Ophiothrix spiculata. The sequence goes on from JXSR01S013266.1 coordinate 32,737, forward strand.
AGTCAGTATTTTATAAGTTTTAAAGCATTACGGTACCATACATCTTTTGAGGTAAAAATGGCAAATACGAATCACCAATGTCTTAATTCATCATATTGCACTTAATTCAAAAATCCAAGATGGCCGCCAGATTCAAAATGGCTGCCATTTAATATATTGCCATCATTCAAAATAGACATTATTAACAGCATGGAAAGGAAGGTGTTGTTTATTTTGAATTCTTTTTAATTCATCATTATTTAAGCCGTAAAGGTGCCTGCTGGTGAATTATTCATTTTTACGTATTTCCGTCCAATGGGTGCTTTTTTAAATGGCCGCCATAGTTACACCCTGTTTAAGCTAAAAGTAATAGATTTTTAGCAATTTTGATACAAAAATCATGATTATGAAAATTGGGACACCAGGTTTTAACCATTAGGCCATTCATTTATACACAAATTAATACTTTATAGCATTTTTTCCCCGATTTTATGCTTTCAAAAATTTAAAATTACCTCCAAAATCACTAAAATTGTGCTACAGTAAATTATGGTAATTTAAGCAATAAATTCCACTCAAGTCATATTTTAAGACAAAATTTGGCTTTTATTTCATTTACATTTTAGTACTGCTTCTTAATGACAAATGTGTCAACCTGCAATGAGGGCGCTGTTCAAAATGGCGGCTACAATTTTTTTTATATATTTAATTAAAATTAATATTAACAAATGTCCTGTAAAAAAAAAATCATCACTTTATGTTGAATCACCCTGTATGCGCACGAGGTATGCTGTCAACGTACGCGTTGGCAGAGGTCGTCTTCGGTGATTGTTTTGAAACTTCAAATCATAGAAACTTAACCGGTCATGGATTAGTTTCTTTGACGGACAGTAAAAAATGGTACGGTGTTGAATTACTAGTTCCTACACTCTTAAAAAGAAAGGATCAAATTGATCCCATAAAGTATCAAATATGAGCTTATCCTTTTTGGGATCAAATTTGATCCTTTTTGGG
>JXSR01S013268.1:4920-16169 GCA_000969725.1 Ophiothrix spiculata
CCCACATTTTTGGCACTTTGTCACTTGAAGACCCCTTTACCCAATTTGTCACCGAAAAACCTCTACTTCCGAGGTGCTTGGTGGCACTCCTGTGTCACTTCCATTTGTGAGGACCAGAAACCCTCAATAACCAATTTTTTTTCCCAGTAGGAAAGAATGGTATATATCAGCAAACACCAATGCCAGCAATGAATTTTTGTTTGCTATATGATCTTGCAATATGTGCTTTCTTTTCTCAAATAGTGCATTTTTGTGGAAATATGTTCTCATAAAACACTACATTTACATGGATAATGTGGGGTAGAAAAGTAGTTCCAGTTTCATATCAGTGTTGTTACTGCTGAAGTATAATTATAGGGGCATCTTTTGTATATGTCCTAAATACCTTGTTTAGAACTTCATGCTTTTAGATTATTGCTAAAGTGTCTTCTTCTACAGTTGCCAAAGGTCTATAAATGGCTAATTCCATGATCTTGTATCACATACATGAATTTTTCAAGTTCAATTCTGACATAAAAGTAATACCGGAGTTGAAAGTAAACACGTTAAGGTCTCAGGAACTACTTTTGTTTTTTCCATAAAGCAAATAGAACTTATTTTATGACTGGTATAAGTTGGATGTTGCCTTAGTAACATTTCACCCTCAAATTTGCACCAAAAAGTGATTTGGTACTGAAACAGAGAAAAACATCTGAGGCTTTTCCTTATTAGTGTATAAGGAGCCCCAGTCTCTGTGCTCTAAAGTACAATCGCGTTTTAGTAATAAATGTTAATCATAGCCGAGTAGTGTGTTGTTGGAATTTGCCGTTTTCAGATGTCACGCCTGTCACGAAAAACATGAAAAGTTTTTGCTGTGTTTTATTAAAAGGTCATGTTTTGGTGAAACATCAATATCTATCTTCTATCATGGAATCTCATCTGCAAAGCAATAAACAAACATTCAGTGATTGCTTATTTCTCCACTAGTACATCTCAAAATCGGTCACGCCTGTCACGAAGTCGAAATCCCGGAAATGTTTAAGTCGCCATTTTGAAAAAAATGTGCATGCTATAAAACTCAAACATGTTAGAATCATCATTTCCTGTCTTAATTGGCAAAAAAAACGACGAAAATCTGTTTAAAGTTTAGAACTTTTGTAGCAAAATTTTGCTTTTTGGTGGCCATTTTTGCCATAATACAATTTTGCCTGATTTTCCAATCCGAAAGTTCTTTATGACGTTATAATAACGTAACGCCTCGGTCGATTTTGATGATCTTAGTATCGTTGGATAGGGGAGGATCAAACCTATTTATTATTAGCAAACCAAGTTCATAGGAGGTTCCGTTCTAAAATATTAGGGTGGTTGCAACAACCCTTCGGAGGACGTGTTGCAGAAATAGCTCAGGAGGACAAGGATTAAAGCTCAAAAATAGATTAGACTTGCATAATACAGTATCAAAACTGTTGAAAATAAATCATAATCATAAATAAAGACGTTATTAAACAACAGATCCATCGCTAAAATCAAGTTTTACTAGGTGTGCACAAACGTCACGCCTGTCACGTCACGCCTGTCACGAAATGATTTAGCCTGTATTCTCCAAGTTAAGAGCTACAGCTCCAAAAGTGAAATGTTTCCTGATTGGTTCCCCAAAGGAGATATACTGCAACATAAATAGGAATCAAATCTCCCGTGGGAAAGAGATATAATTCAGCATTAAACCATATTTTTGAAAAGGCAGTGTCAGTTTGGGTCACGCCTGTCACGGACACTTTGTGTCCCCATTGTGAAGACCGTGATTGAGTTAGAATAAATTTTTCACTTTTTGCATCCAATATCGAATGTTTACTATAACATATAGGAATATTTCCGTGATATCGCCTTTAGATTCTGAGAAAAAAAGGATCATGCAAAGGTCACGCCTGTCACGCTGGAATTCGCCAAATGTAAAGAACCCCTTCAGCTGAAGCCCCCTCGACCCCCACCAGGCAGGGGCTTTGGTTTTGCCATGGACCCCACCAGGGCCCTTAAGCGGCCCCCTGGACCCCCAGATGTCGGCATCTAGCTCATATTCCCAGACTTTTCAATTGACCAATCAGAAGACGGGATTCTAGTCGTGACATCAGTCATCCAACAGAATAGAGTATATTTGTAAGAGAAGATACTGTGTGTATCCCATCATGCATTGCTTCCTATGGGAAATTTTGTACAGGAAGTCATGTGAGTAGTTAGTGATGAAGCATGTCCAAAATGCAAGATTAATACAATCGATTTTTAATTTTTTTGGCATTTCATCACTAATTACTCAAACAATTTCTCAACCAATTAATCCCATTGGAAGCAATGCATGATGGGATACACATACTATCTTCTCTTGTTTGTGGTGTGTCTCATATGCTTACAGTTTTCAAGAGGGATCTCATTGTTTCTCATTTATTTTCATTCCATATGCAGGTGCTGTTATCCCAATCGTGTCAAGTCTGTGAGCAATATAATTAATTGCAAAGACAATATTAAAGGTCTCATGAGCCAAGATGCGTAATTTGGCAGAATATAACGCACAGGACGAAATGACGACGACAGTAACCAGTTTGTTCACCAAGACACCAAGCCAAGAGTATGAATGGGACATTTGTAAGCTTTTTAAGACACAGGGTACATGGGCTGCGTATTTATCATGTGCATTAGTCATCATTGGCTTGATTGCCAACGCCGTGTTGCTGTACACCGTGTTCCGCAGCGTGATTTTGCGAGGTGCCTCCAGCAATTCATTCATAGTAAGCATCGCACTGGGCAATACTTTACTCCTTTTGATAGCAGCACCAGCATTTATCAAGCACGAATTCAACATATGCTGGGAACTTGGTGTCGGCGCGTGTAAGTTTTACGCCTTTTCAGAAATATTCGCCCTCTCTGCGATTTCACTCTCCTTGCTGGCGATCAACTTTGAACGTTTTCGTGCAGCCAGAGGTTTGAAACCAATGGATTCAAAGCCCAGAGGTATCATGCTTATGTTGATTTGGGCAATCTCGTTTACTCTGGCAGTGCCCACTGCAAGTTTTGCTGACTTGGCCTACGAAAATTTTTGTCGTATACGTCCTCACTTTGAACCGAGTGGAAAAGCGTACATTATCATTCATTTTCTTGTCGCTTATTTGATTCCGTGCATTACCAACATCATATTACGGGTTTCTGCATTGATTTTCAAAACTGGAGGGAGTGATTCCGACGTTCCGCACCACACCCCAAAGGAGCTGAACATAGCAACCGCCTTCCTGACTCTAACAATGACGGTTTACTGGCTACCATTTTACATTTTCGGTATTGGCCTAGAATTTCAATCGTTGCCTTTTGATAATCGTTCACTGATCATGAACTTGTATGACATTCAGTATGTTTTGCTTTTCTTATACACCGCTCAGTGCCCATTTATCCTGTGGGCTTTCAGTGGAATGCATCGTGAAGCCATGTTAGAAGAAGCTTTCTGTAGCACAGGTAAGCAATGTTGTGGGCAAACCTCACAACAAACAGGGGATCGATACGCTGCCTTTCAAAACGAATTTGACCTGGAGGATAATGCTGAAACCGATTTGCCTAGAGCAAGAATTGTTCTGCATGACGATGATGATATTGATTTTAATGGCGATGCTAGCCATGCATAGAGATAATAAAGGCGACCAAAAAGTATCGCCTCACCGGTACAAAATCACTCGTATGCTAATATGGATGAAGCAAACAGAATTTTAAGTGCTTTAGTACAAGCAATGGAGTTTTGGCTTTCATTTGAAAGAGGACCGAGGAATATTGAAGTTCTGAACATTAAGATACAATCTCAATTGGGAAAAGTTGCAATTATTGCAATAACTGTGTTTACACATGAAAATTAAATTTGCAACTTTTTCGAAATGAAGTTGAGGGTTTTAAAAGTTCATAATTTCAATGTTTCTCTTTCAATTGTCAGAAACAGGGTGTCAAATGAAAGCTGAAAGTCCAGACCTTGTACACAAAATCTTAAAAGTACATTTGCGAGTTCCACATGGGCACACATTTTTGAGGTGACGCGATACTTTATTCTATCTTTATTAGCTTGCTATAAATATTTTTAGCCTCGCATTGCAGTTTGTGCTTGAACTTGCCTTAAAATTATATCAAAAGAAATACCATTAATTAAAAGTTTGTACCGTACATATAATTTAATAAGGCATCCACAACCAATATGTGACCGTTCACCGTGAACCTCCAGTAAATTTGGCAAGTTTTATTTTGAGATATGAGCTAAAATACATGAGAAAGTATGTATGATGAAATTAAGATTTTTTGTTTTTGAGCTGTTCATACATTGTACCTTTCTTAACCTCCTTGCAAAATATCAACTTTAATTTCAACTCTAAAATATCTGAAATTTGTGAAAACTATAGTAGTCGCATTGGAAATAGGTATAACTTGGAGACTTACACTCACATTTTTCAAGTTTATATTATTCATGTTTCAAAGTATCGTAAGTAATTTTAAGCCAAGTAATAATTTATTGGACAGTGTAAACGAAAATCCAGAGTACAGGGCACCATTGTTTATCAATGCAACCCCTGCATGGAGTTTTATTTAAATTGTCCAATAAATATTTATTTTGCCTATTGTGAGAGTTGTATGAACTTAAAAACATTTATCAATAAAAGCTGAAGATATGTCCTATTTGAATTAGAGAATAAAAGATAAGATTTATTGTTTTGCCTGTCATCTATCGTCTCATAATGGATGGGCGTACATTATTTTGAGTAATGGGTGCCCCAACAGGTGGTGCCCATTATAAAAAAATAATGTACGCCTATCCATTATGAGACGATTATAGATGACAGTCAAAACAATAAATCGCCATCTTTTATTCTCATTCTTAGTCACAAATTTGAGTCATTTATAAACCAAAAATGATGTAAATTGTTGCCAAAAACTATAAACATTATCATTGGAAAAACGTTTAGGCCTATTCAAGCATGAAATATTCCAAACCCAGTAAAGCTGTTCGCGCCAGATGTGTGCGTATACCTGCATCGCGCCGTGATTTTGAACGCGCAGCTCCACTGCGTTTCACGCTGAACGCACTGTCATCTATCGTCTCATAATGGATGGCCAAAATTCTTTATTAGGAAGTAAAATCGCACTCAGTGACTAAGAATCTTCAATATAAAAGAAAGTGACTTTGGCAAGTTTACTGGAGGTTTGTGGTTGACGGCCTCTGGCAGGTTTACTCATATTGTTTCACATTTTCATAATTCGTCATATGAGCGCAAGAAAGTCGTATCTGTAATATGGCTGTCAAATATTTGTTTAACACCTTGTCACAATTTTGAGATTTTTCTTTCACATTCGAATGTGAAAGAAAAATCTCAAAATTTCCCTGCCATCATGTGTGTCAGTGGCTCTTGAAATGGTTCTTCAGGTGACAGTCACCTAAAGAACCATGTCAAGAGCCAAGATTTGACATTCTACAGTGTCCAATTCAATTTCATAATGACACCTAGCTATTGCAGATACAACTTTTTTGCACTCCCATGACAAATTGTAACCTTTGCAATTGCAATTTTTGAATTCTGTCTTGCAGAAATTGCCTTTTCAATATAATAAAAATAGCAATTGAATATATATGGTGATCAGGGTGTTGTAATTTTGGAATCGTAATTCTTATTCTGATAATGCATGGATAATTGTGATAATTTGAACAAAAAGTTCAATATTTAAAAGCACAATATATCCTAAAGAAGAAAACCTTGACCATTTCAGTTTAATATTGCTGTTGAATTTGGTTTCGATAAGGATTGAAAATTTTGGTTTTGATATAGTAATGAATAGGTTATTGTTTGTAGTAATGACTCATGCCTTGAACATTTTGCTTGATATACAAATTAAGGATTGTGTTGTGTGCTGTGTTTAGAATACCATAGTGGCAAGAAACATCAAAAACAAAGTATTGGCATTAAGGCCGGGCATAAGCCTTAACAAAATGTTTGATTGATGTAACCTGACCAATATATACCACAAGGAATTTAACAATCTTGACCTTCGTGTTAAGCCTATGGAATAGATGCCATCTTGGATTGTTGCTCTTGGAGGGCAATTTACTATTGTTCCACCAATAATTTACGATTGTGCATGCCAGACTCAAGACTCTTTGAAATTGAAATCACAGGAAAATTGGCATACCTAGCTCCGAGCAGGTGGCAAAATCAACATAAAGGTACTATCCTACAGTAGAAGTCCCTTTATGTAACCAAATGCCCACATAAAGGTACTATCCTACTGTAGAAGTCCCTTTATGTGGGCATTATGTTACGATAATTTTTTATTAAAAATCCTGAAAAGGGTAAAGTTAAATAGACCTATTAGAATCTATGTAAATAGGTATATGTGTACCGCCGCGGCAAATAGGTCCAGTTGTCGGCTCGTACATGTTGCTCCTTGTATCATATCTAATGTATGGTATTTGTATACATCAGATATGCTACAATGAGCAACATGTAGGAGTCGACAACTGGACCCTTTTGCCGCGGCGGTACACATATTAAGATTCTATGCAAATAGTGTTGCATAATGAGTTTTTTGTATAATTTTCCTGAAAAACAGTGAATTTTGTGTACTAGTGTTTGATTCTGGTTCTCACTTTTCAAGTTGAGCCATACATATAGTGAGGGTTTGACATTTCTACAAGTCAAGCCAATCTGTGACTTACTCAGAATATATGCATTTAACTCAATGCTGCTAAAATGTCTGCCACTGACAGGTTATATACCCAGGAAATGCTCATTGAAAGCAACAAACCAACAAATCTATATGACTTTTCTCAATATTGAATATTAAATATCAAGTTAAAACAATTTAAAAAAAAGAACAATGAGTTACACACTTATTTAAGTATCGTGAAAAGTGAAATCATGTTAAAGCACTGTAGACGGAACACAGGTGTATGATGATTCTAAAATTTTTAAAATTTGCATCATCCGAATTGCAAGTTTTAATGAAATGAGGTAACCCATATTATATGCATTCAATTCTAAATGTATCTATGCAATTCATATAATACTGGTGTCAAGGGGACGGGGAAAACCCCTGTTTTACGGGCGGGCGGACCTTTCAAGTAGGATCGGGTTGAGGCAAATTTTTTTCTTGAAAACAATTATTTTTGCCTAGAATAGCCCAAAAATCCGACAAAAATGGGATAAAACATAATTTGTCAAAGAAATTTTTTGGCCAAAAATTGCTGATTTTACATGATTTTTATCAAAACTAAAAAAATATCTTCCAAAAGGCAAATTTACTGTCGGTCGCGCCTGTAAAACAGGGTTTTTTCCCTGTTACCTATTAAAGTATGTACATTAAATGTCTTTTGGATCAAGATATCCATTCATATTTCAAAACAACAAAGAACTATTTTACTACCTCTTGTTGGTGTGTTACTCAAAATTAATTTCCAAGGTCCAACCTGTTACTCCTTCATTGACCATGTCATATTTATTGTTTATTTACTTATTTATTTGTTGATGTTTTATGTATTCTTTCCACTGAACAGCACTGACCATTATTCAGTCCTGTTCTGATGTATTTCAGAAAGAGAAATCTGTATAGCCCTTATTTGCAATAGTGGCATTAAAGTGCTTTACTCTAAATAAGTGAGCATTGGGCAGCCCAAGGAATTTAAAAAGGGTAACCCGTGCACGGCGCCATTTTGATTTCACTGCCATGTAAATTCTATGGGATGGCAGCCATCTTTGATTATCGCTCATGGAGGGCGAGTTGTATATGCATCAAGTGAAGATTTACTCGATCTGCCTGGATATCGGGCCAAACTCAAAATATGTCCGGAAATACAATAACTCTGCTCCATGAGCGACACAAGATGGCGGCGTATCCGTATTCCCCTATAAAAATTCCTTGGGTGTCCCAGACTTAAGTACATAGCTCTCATAAGTTTCTTTTGATCTAGAAATTATTTAATGGTTTTAAGGTATGTGTAGTAGACTTGCTGTAAATTATGTAAGTACCTTTCAAAGCTGGTTTTAGGCTAATTCTCCTGTGACACTGTATAGCTGTTGTATTTGAAATATTTTGAGGAAGGGCCTGAGGAAAAGTGCTTGTCAAGCTTTTTCTAATAGCGGGCACCGGGCAATTTTTACCTTATGGTTCTTGACTTTTGGCACCCGATTGGACGGGAAAAATGAGACCCAGGCGATGATATTTTTCCCTACTACAGTGCCAGGGTATTACCTTGTGACAATTTGTTTCTAGTGTGATTTGAAACAGAAACATTATTGGAAAAACATGTTGTTAAAAACACATTCAACAACTCACTGTATCTCTTTATACAGGCGCGTACCGTTGTTGATTCGTGATGAATCCACAGTTGATATTCAAATTAGCGCGTCACGCACGAGACGGCGTTTACTGAAGTGCGTTTACGCAGTACACAAAAGTCGTCACACTGATCATCGCGCGTCGGGCACTTATAGTAAGTGCAAAAGCCCGGTGCTTGGGAAAATTGATAAAGTCAAAGCAGCAATCATTCATAAATTAGCACTTTGCTTCAGATATGCTAAATGCTTTTATGAAGATAAGTTAGGCCTATCTGTTAAATTGAAAACATTTAGAATTTAATTCATACGTTTCCAGGGAGATTTTCGTTGTTGAAAGGTATTCAAACACGCCACAGAGTTGTTCATCGCGAATCAACAACTCTGCATCAGATGCGTCTGCGTATTTTTATCACGCTCGGGTGGCTAAAGCCACCCTCGCGCGATAAAGATACGCAGACGCATGGATGCATCGTTGTTGATTCGCGATGAACAACTCTGTGGCGTGTTTGAATACCTAATTGTTAAAGCATCGTAAGACCGAACGCATTGTTTACACATCGCAAATTGCAATCACCTTTTGAGGAAGGGCCCGAGGAAAAAATTGACCCCTGGCCCTGAAAAAAACAGCTCCTGGTTCTCTGAAGGATCAGGAGCCGCTTAAGAAAAAGCTTACTGCTGGAGCACTGAAGCCTACTAAGGGCAAGGGTGTGTTAACACATGAGCATACTGATGCTAAGCCTGGTGCTTAGCTCTGACTCAGGACTAGCACAGCTGACACTGAAGTCCTACTTAGTATGTTTTCACACATGGATATTTATTGTATGACTCGGTTTACATACTCGCAAGTCGCTCGTGAGCCAATTGAATTAGGCAAAAACAAAAAATAAGTTTGTTTCCCGTGCGCCGCGCGCATTTCGTTTTGGCGTCAATATTTGCGCATTTCAATTTTTTATTTGATATCTTAGAAAACGCAAATCAAAATAGCCAATTTGTTAAAAAGAACGGGGAAAATTGCAAAATTTTTACTAAAGAAGTGTTTTCTTTTTAACAAAAACTTGAAACCGGACAGGTTTCTTACTGAAAAAATCATAACCCACGCGGATTTTCAATCAAAATTTGCCTTAGCACCTCTTGAACAATAGAAAAAAAATTTAAAAAACGCATTTCGCATTTAGGTTTTTTGATCATCGACAGGAAACAAACTTGTTTTTTTTTTTTTTTGCCTTATAACAGTTAGATAGTTTTAGGTCTTTTCTGAAGGGGTTCAGATTTCAAAAAAGTAGAGATCTTTTTGACGTAACATTTTCATATTCATTTCCCAAAACTTAATTTCAAACATTTTGAAAAACTTACCATGAACAAAAAAGTTTTCAGTTATTTTAATGCTTTATGTAGTATTTTAGGCTTACATAAAAGGTGATTTGTAATTTTGTGAGTTTGAGAGGTTTGCAGATTTTCTGTTAAGGTTCGGTGGATTTGGATACCATATATATGGTACATTCAAAAATATATTTCTTCTTCTCTTAGAGGTGTAACATATGTGATCCGTCATATAGAAAGGTACCTTAAAGGTTCCAAAATCAAAACTGATATTTTGGTCTCATCTGAAAGCTGAGATTTTAAGCTTTAAAAATGACACCCAGCTTTTGGTTATTTGATGTTCGGTTGCAAAGTTACATCCCAATTGGTAAAAGGCATCGGTCTGAGAAAATCAAGTGTAAAGTTTTTGGTACTCAGTATAACTTGGATGGAGAGAGGAATTTTATCTTGGGTTTTTAAAACATTTGTCTTATGTTTTGGATGTACATAATTAATATGATAGAAGACACTTCAATGATAATGTTTCTGATGAAATTAGAAAGTTTTGACTATGCTCAGTTTCAATGGCCGTATCACATAAATTGACCTTGATCACATAGAACTATACTATACACTATATACGGCAATATACTGGCAAGTTTTTCCTATCTATAGGACCTTTTTTCTGTGATACTATCCACGATATAAACCCATCATATCTGTACTGTTTATATATACATGATGCCATTTCAAAAGCCCTCTGATCTCACTCCAGAAAAGAAATTGTTTTCCAGGGTGGAATCAATATGCTGGCTAGCTCTAGTGATTATGGATTTACATTATGGATAGTAGGCCTATCAGTGTATCATGAAAAATAAAGGTCTTATAGATTGGACAAACATGCCCGTATAGCATAGGCCAATAGTATAGTTATATGTGATTGCAGCCTAAAGGTACCTATTGATATGACAGATCACATGTGTAGAGAGTTCATTGGTGATGGTTAAAATGGCTAGGGCTCTGTCACACATCAACAAATAGTAGCCCAACATACCTCTGTAATTAAGCATAAATCTTCCGCTGCCTGCACTAGTTAATCATAATATAAAAAGTAAGCATACATGCAATTTTTTGTTCATTGATGTCCATTAAAGCAATACTACAAGATTTTGATCAAATGTGGTTTATAATAAAAACACATCCAGTTCTCATTCAGCATTTGTTCAGTGACTCCATCCAGACAACTAGTCTGCCCTTATCTGTATATTTAGGGATAGCGCTACAAGGGGTCCAGGGGTCCAATGACCTTGTTTTGGGTAACCAGACCCCTAAAATATGGATTTATGTCTACCCAATGGGTCCAAAATTAGCCCCAAATTGACCATTTTGTTAGGAAATCCTATTATTTGGACTGGTTCTTACATGTAGCAACGTTGTGATTTAAAAAAAAAATGATGGGCTTTCTATGTTGATGTGTGACAGTGTCTTAAAATATGAGTATGTTGCAGTGAAAATGTATTTTGTTTTTTGCACTGAACTTGGTAAATTGTAATGAATTACAATGAGTACAGTGAGCACTCTATGCAAAATGTATGAAGGTATTACAGTACTAATTTGAATTTAACA
>JXSR01S013268.1:20431-31552 GCA_000969725.1 Ophiothrix spiculata
CTACACTGTATAGTGCCGGCTAATTTTATTATAGTAAATACATGCTACTTGTCATGTGACATGTTGTGTACAAGTGTTTCATTTTGGATAGCTAGTGTGCAGTCAATCAACTAAACAAAGTCAAACAAAATAGGCACCAGTTTGATACGTCTATGACTAATTTTGTCAAAAATATAGCGGATAGATTGTAACATAATTGATTCAGCCGGCAAATTTACAAAATTAATCAATTCTTGATCCACAAGAAATTAAAGGCAACTTTTCATATTTTGAACTAAAAAAACTATGAACAACATGAATAACACCACATACAAGGACAGTGGGTATTTGGAGTCAACAGAACGTGATGTAAACGCTGGTTCGACTCCCTTACTTCACCCGACAACAACGGGATTGGAACCACATCGGAGTGATCCTCGTCCGCCTGATTATGAGCCCGAGAATAGCCAGAATCGCATCACTTTTATGAACATGGACGATGCACATGTTCCTGTACTTGAAGCTGACAAAAGATTCGATTTTACTGGCCATGTCGATGTAAGTATTATTTTTTGCAGTCAAAAACTAAAAATTGGTAAAATTTACAAAAATATCTAAATGCTAGTAAAATGTCTTCTTATAAAATTCTCTTTTATACCTGGTACTATTCTGTCGGACGCAGTTGTTGAATTTGGCGTACTCAGTCCTTGTTACTGGAGTGAAACTTATTGTGCGATGTCTATGGAGTGAACCAATATTTCCAAAATATTTTATGTTTCCGCTCTGATTCATCACTTTTTACTAACAATAAAGATGAAAGACACATTTTTGAACAATATATCAAAGAAAGGAGTTGATACAAACATTTATTTAGCTGAAAATGTAAATTTTGTAGACTTTTTCATTGACCTCCAATGCAATGTTTCACGCCAGGGAGTAACACGGAACAGCCTCAATTGATCAATCAGAGGACAGGATTCTAGTTTGTGACATAAGTGCGTCCAACAGAATAGGATTTCTTATAAATTAGGAACATGCCACTTGGCTAATTGCTGATTGCATTTCTAGGAGAGTTTGTATTAGTTTTCTGGGGAAAAATCCCCTACCAAAATGATTAAATAGAAATAATCACCCAGGCCCGAACCCAGGATTTTTTCAAGGGTGTTATCGGATATTCAAAAGGTGGATCGAGGTAAAATATTCGTTTGGTCAAACCTAAACTAATTTTAAGTTTTTCTACATTTTCCTGTAGTATTGTATCCCTCAAATGAACATTATAATGGTGTTTTATGGTTTGCGGGTCCTGTTTGTGGGCGTTTTTGGTAGATTGTCAAATCTGGGGGGTCCGACGCGGTGTCCTCTCGCTAGTCTGACGACTTGCTAGTCTGAAAGCTCGCTAGTTCGAAAGCTCGCTAGTCCGAAGGCTTGCTAGTCCAAAGGCTTGCTAGCCCGAGGGCTCGCTAGTCCAAAACGTAATTCAATGGGGAAAATATAATCTTGAAAAAGGCTTGTGCTAGTCAGAAAAAAACAGCTCGCTAGTCCGAAGGTTCGCTAACTAGGGCCGAATATGTAAACAGGCTCGTCAGTCAGAATTGTTAACTGCTCGTTAGTCCGAATTTGAAAATAGGCTCGCTAGTCCGAATTTGAAAATAGGCTCGCTAACTTGTCCGAATTTAGAAACGGGCTCGCTAGTCCAAATTTTGAAAGCAGCTCGCTAGTCCAAATTTTGAAAAAAATGTTTTAGAAATATACACTTAATTTTTCCTATTCGGACTAGCGAGCTGCTCTTAAAATTCGGACTAGCTAGCTGTTTTTAAAATTCAGACTAGCGAGCCTATTTCTAAATTCGGACTTTTCCGAATGTTAGGAACAGCTCGTTAGTCAAAATTTAAAAATGGGCTCGCTAGTCCGAAGTTTAAAGTAGGCTTGCTAGTCTGAACTTTGAAAACACCTCGCTGGTCAGAATTTTAAGAACAGCTTGCTAGCTATAGTCCAAATTTTAAAAAAAGATAATAAAAATATAATATTTTTTTCTATTCAGACAAGTGAGCTGTTTTTAAAATTTAGAACTAGTGAGCTATTTTCAAAATTTGGACTAGCGACCCTATTTTTTAAAATGCAAATCATAAATATGCCCCTGCTTACCTAAAATACAGCTATTATTATTATGATTGTTATAATTTCTTCACAGATTACATTTGAAAAGATTTTCCCTGAAACAGAGACGACTCAAGTTGTAGCTTTGTCCGTTTGTATGAAAACACTCTTCACATGGACGCATGTAAGTACACTCTTGCTCAACTGTTTTAGAACTTAATTGATTGACCATCCACCATAATAGCTTATCGTGGAAAATTGATCAAACCATTCGTGTTAAAAATGGCTTACTAATTTAAAAATCCACAATTTTTGCACCCCCGTATACAATCAGTAATAACGGTCATAAGACTGTTTAGTATGATGACTGTGTCAAGACGAGTATTGTGCGTTAGACTGCGATCACATAGAAGTATACGGTATATGACATTCGCTATACGCTCACAGGAAAGGAATTATATTTGAAATTAACAGGTAATTTTCTCCTTCACTACCCAGACAGCAAATTAGTTGTTGGCCCAACTTTGCTATCTGGGACTATATGAGTGCCTCTCCTATCCACGTATAGTGAAAATCATATACTTTATACTTCTATGTGATCGCAGCTAAATTCACAGTGAGATTGGTGACAGTTGGCAACGCTTACATAAAGCCTCACCCTATGCAAAATATAAAGTGATGACGTTGTCTCGAGTCCAATCTGCGTCATTTATTTGCTTTAGAATTGATTACATAATTATAGTCTAGGACTAATAATGTATATGTCTTTGGCGATAAGTGCTTCTTGAAGCATTGATAACAGTTACAATACATATAAACACATTCTTGGAAGGGATATTCCGTAACCTGACAGTTTTTTTTTTATGATTTAGGATCTCCTGATTTCAAAAAAATGTTCGAGGAACCAACTTGCTAGGAATTAACCTACATATGGCCCCAACTATTCTTTGTGAATAAAAAGTCTGATTTTAATTTTACCACTAAAGCATTTTAGGCTCTGTCAGATATATTCATTCTGGATATAAATGGTGAAAACAATCGGTTGCATGTGGCACGAAAGAAAAATAATCCTACCCGTATGCTCTTCAAGAATTCAACAAATTGATCATGAGAGAGAATGAGTCACGACAGAAACTGAAGGATTTAGCCTTTATCCCGCAGGTGCAGTGAGCCCTGATTACAAGGTTAGTACTTTTTCGTGCGAAAAATACGAAGAGCCTGAATAATTAAATTGAAAAGACGAGATAAATTATTAGTCATAAAACCAATTGGTACTGGAAACCCCACTTTCATGTTACCATAAATTTAAAAATAATTTGATACCCTTATGATCAAATAAAAACTGTGTCAGATAAGACTGTCAGATAAAAGTAGGTCAGGTTACGGAATATCCCTTCTTGGAAAAGATTACATCAACAATAATTTACCTTAGTTGTGCCCTTAATTTTGCCAGAATACTCCTCAAATAAGAAACTGATAATTACATTTTCATTTTTCTTTCCCAGCGTTTGATATACACATTTCTCACAGTTGTTGTGGCCACATTTCTAGTTCTCATTTGGGGAATCGTTTTTGCAATCATGAACTTCATAGTAGTATGGATTCTACAACCATCGGTCAGACTTACATTTATGATAATGAGAATGACTAGCGAATTGGTTAGAGTTGCAACAACTTCTACGCTCTTACCCTTCTTCCAAGCTGCAAGCCACATTTTCTCCAATTACAGGGGGAATTTTAATGTGAACGTTGCAGCTCAAGAACCACTGACGCCAGCTGATTTACCTTTACCGCACCCTGTCTGATGGAGCCAGAAATGTATATGCTCCAGGTTAAAACAGTGGAGTTTTAAAACATTCTCTATAAACTTGGAAGTTGGATTCATTTATAGATGTCTTTACCTCCCCAGGATTTCAATGGAGGGAAGCTTTACATATGGTCCATACACATGCAAAGTCTTTAATAATGAATTTGTACCTCTAGACATTTATGAGCTTGGATTCTATGATGCATAACACTAGTCCTGATGCTGTATTTACATGTGACTATTCATTTAAAAAATGTAGCTCTAATACCCTGGTTACATAACCTTGTGGCGAAGTTTACGATGTGTTTATGGTGTCATACTGGGTAACAGAGATACATGGAACAGAGATCGGGAGGTGTCTGTGAGCTGAAAGACGCCAAAAGCATGCTGCAAGGATTTAACTCTGGAGTTAAAACATTGCATCTTAATTGTTAAAACTTTGTTATAATGACATCTTGTAGTCACATTTAACAACCAGTGGTATGATGACTATTTGCGCATTGCAAGCATTCACCAATATCATACCAATATTTTGGCGTTGCAGCTTCCTTCTAGTTACCAAACAACAGTCTGCAGCTGGATGTTAGGGGTGCACCATTAAATTTCCAGGGGGGAGCAGGAAGTTTTTTGAAAAAAAAAAATCCCCCCCCCCATAGGCAGAAGAAAAAAACATTCACCCCTGAACATGGAATAGGGGGAATAAACAGTAATTTCTAAGAAAAAAAAATTGCCTGCGAACGGGACGTAAAAAAAAATTCAACCCTGAACCCAACTTTCTGCTCCCCCTGGAAATCTAATGGTGCGCCCCTAGTACCATAGCATACAAGAAAAATTTGCATATATCCAAACAATGAATCCTGATTTTACTCAACTTCTCGTATGGGTACTTTACACATATAACACAATTTCCCTTTGATGCCATGCCTTTCCTTGCAAAGTGTGGCTGGGTTTGGGGGCACTTTATGGGCAGCCCATTAATTAGTAACCCAAATTTTTAGTTCTTTTACAAATCAGTGGAGTATTTATGTGCTCTTGGTGTATAATACATGGCCTGATATTGTGGGATAAATAATAACCCATCTGTATGTTGGTTAAAATCTGAATGTATTTATATGTGCAGCTTGTCTATAATTCTGGATGATCTAAATATTTATTGGTGTCAGTGACATATTATACATTATATTTTGCTTATATGAATGAATTTAAATGAATCATGTTTTTTAGTATATCATTCTAACGCAGGAAGATTTGGTGGCGATATACATGACTATATATGTACAGTGGATACTGTTTAACATAAAATCTGATAACCTCAAAACCCTGATAACACAACATGGTTTTATAAGTCCATGGCACTGAATTTGTATGTGACATAAGATGGATTTAACACAAAATCCTGATAACACAAATTGAAATATGTGATCCCACAAATTCCATATTAAAGAGGTTCCACTGTAGAATCATTGACTTTTAGTGGTAGTTCTGTGTTCAGAATAAGCAATGCCTTTTTTATCAAAATAGTTCACATTTTTATTCACAAATTATATACATGAACTTCATATTTCTTAATAACTCTACTTTAATTTGTACATTATCTTTTATATCATTCTGAGTAGACAAGAAATGTATTGATCAATGAAATAATTTTATTTGCATGTTGAAGCCTCGGTGTTGAAGTCATTTAATTTTCTACAAATCATGAACAGTTGAATGCAACCACCAATGCATGTGAAATGCAAAAGACTTGATCTTTTAACGCAAGCTACAGGCATGAAAATGAAGTTCCATAAAAAACAGGAAAATTGTGAAAAAACAGGCTAAAAATACATAAAAACAAAGAAATTTGGCCACCAAAACAGGAATTCCTGTTTAAACCGGAAGATTATCATGCCTAAAGCCAAGGGAGCACTTTAAAACTCAACCAGCGGCTGAACGCCAAGAACTGCCGATTACTATTATAGTTCTGAACGATGAAAACCAGCCAGAACCATAGACCTTTTCAAAATCCATTCGGAAATCTCCGGAACGTTGATCACATGGCCATTTTTTCAACCAATCACGTACAAGCTCATTAGTATGAACGATTTTGTCAACAAAAAAAGTCCGAAAAATCACACGCATTTCAGTGCAATACAAGTGAAAAATAAAAGAACCAGACCCATACAATATTAGATAACAACTTTTGGCCGATGGTACCATAAGCTCACCGACATAAAGAGTGAAATTTCCATTTGAAATCGGCTGATCTGCGCTGATTAAGCTTAAGAAAAAAGTCCCATCAACTAAAAGTGACTCTTCAGCGCTAACGCTAATTACAAGTTCGAATTCGTACGCAACCAGTTAACGAGACCGCGAACTTACCATTCTGGTTATTGTGTTGAAGAGTCACTTTTCTGTCGGCAATTGCCGGAAAGTGTAAAATCAGCTTCGGAAATTCTCGGAAAGTCGTGTTTTGAAAAGGTCTATTAAGGTGCAGTATTGTTATCTATTGGTAGAATTGTGTTGTTCTTGAAAAAAATAAGTGGAGTATTGCCATTGAATGGGAATATTTTGTCAAAATGACAATCCTGTTCCTCACTTGCCAGAACCCCTTTTTGCAGTGGTCAGTTGCCGGTTGAGATTCAAAGCAGCATCAGAAATCCCGACCTGATTTTTACCAGATTTAGAAAACGGTCACACAATAGGCTATCTGAGGTGTAGTCACAAAAACTCTTACCATGTACACACAATGCATATATATTTTGTAGAATATTTAATGACTTCAATAATTAAGATATATTCATTCTTCTTAGCTAAAATAAGCAATTTGCTGTGGGTAGGCATGGTAAAAGCTTTGATCATGGAAATAGTAGACTCACCAGGTATACACTGTATGCAGCGCCCCAAGGAGCATTCGCACAGAGGACCAACGGCTTAACGTGACTTCCGAACCACAGAGCAATTTTAGTGAAGTTTCTTGCCCAAGGAAACAAGGAAATGTAAATCACCTGGCCTGGGGCTCGAACCCACAACCTCTGAATTACAAGACCCGTGCTCTAACCGCTCGGCCACAGAATAAGCTTATTCTACTTTTTCCATGATCTTTGTAGCCAGAAGATTCTTGGTAAAGATGTACATTTGATTGTAGGAAAGTTTCTGCCAATAAATCACCCATGCATTATCAAAGCATGGAAATAGTAGAATTTATTTTGATAATTGCCACGATACTGGACCAAATTAATAATATTTTTATATTTCACTTTCAATTTCCTTATATACCATCCCGGGGGGGGGGGGGGGGGGGGGCACTTAGCTATAATGGTGTACACATGCGTGAACAAAGGTTTTCAAAATACCCCCTAAACACGTTTTTCGAGTAGCCTTAAAAATTACCCCTAAACAAGGATTTCACACCGTTATTTCTTTCATTTTACCCCCTTAACAAGTTTTTTTTTATAAATAAACACCCCTTAAACAAGTTTAAACCCTATACCCTGGATAAAGTATAAAAAATTACCCCCAAACACGTTTAGTCGAATTTTGAAAATATACCCCTTTTTGTTGAAAATCAGTGTTTTCAGACCCCTAAACACGAAACGTACGGACCGTGCCTCTTGACAAAAATACCCCCCTTTTTCCGTGTTTTTTTGTTCACGCATGTGTACAACAGTATGGCTAAGTGGCCCCCCTGGGTATACCATACATGTATGAAACTGTGAAATTTGCCGATGTGTGCACAAAATTTATTGGACAATTTAAACAAAAATCCATGGTTGGGTTGCATTCACAAACAATGGGGTCCTGCACTCTGAATTTGTGTTTACACTGTCCAATGAATTCTTCTTTGGCCTATATTGCATTTGTCTTTGTCTGTGAAGAGAGAGTAAGAAAGTTGACTTGTTGCAGACACTGATTCAGAGTCTTTTTTTATACATGAACAATTGGTCCAGTCATTTAAATCCCAGGGAGGGCACTGACCTAGAAAGGTGGTATGGGTATGTGCGGCCCTTAAGACCCCCTTTTCACGCCCTGTCTGCCGCTCACTGGACCCCCATTTCAAACAAAATCTTTAGTTCTCAAGCCTTTTTTCAAAAAAAAAATGTGGTTCCCTATAGCCTCATTTTATAAAGTTCAAGACCCCCATGAATTTTCTACTTCATGAGCCAAAATTTAGCCCCAAAAATTAGTTCTAATGGGTAATTTTTGAGTCACTTCAGTTCTCTAGACCCCTTTTCGGAGTCGATCTTCCGCTCCCTAGACTATTACAGATATCGAAGCCGCACAACCAAATTTAGGTGCCCCCCCCCCACCGGATTTAAATGTGAAAATTGAAGCATTTCAGCGCATAACAGTATTATCAGAACAAATATGAATGATATCATGCATAAAAGATCTTATGTGTATCTGCTGCAGATCATGTGACTTAGGTCTTCTTGTGCAGTACAAGTACAGATTTGAAATTTCTTGTTGCCTATTGGCAGAGTTTCATGGTTATATTACATTCTACAAAGTTTTTTGTATACATACATGTTAGTGGAAGGAAATAATAGGGCTCTCCACAAATAAATCGTCAATCTGAACTCATCTTACATTATAAACATTTCTGAAGCTTAGTGCAGACTGCTTTCACACGATTGCGCGTCAATCTGACTTTACACAAGTGGCACGTATTAGACATGGGGATGTGTAAGTGAAAATATAGATACATCTAGATATGCAAAGAACAGATGAGTCCTGATTGCTTATGCCCATGTGAAGAGCCCAAATATATCCTAACCATACAAATCTGGCAAAATAACTTCCAAGTATTGGTTTGTCATCTGTCGTTTGTACTATGCACCAAGTTTTATGAACATTTTTCAGAAAACTTTTTTAGGCTTGTATAAACAATTTTTTTGAGTTATTAAACTCGATTACAACTAATCCGATGTCATACCACTTTGTTCTTTGAATAAGTTCTTTCAAGAATTTCAAGCTTGACTAATAAGGGATTGCTGGTGATGTTATACTCAGGACCACCATGACCCGACTCTACACAAAAGTCGGTAACCATTGCATGATTGTTCTAAAATTGTAAGCATAATCCATGGAAAACTATAAAGGGGCTTGTCTAGGATTGGTACTTACGAAAAAGGTATTTTTTGTGTACACCAGATATTTTTGTATTGGTAATGGTATGTACTAGTACAAGAAAATATAGGGATTCAACAATAATTTCATGCACGTTAGTGGAATGTTTGAAGCTGCTGAAGTGAACGGATAACAATTTGATTTTCTACACCATGTGTGTCAGTGGGGCAAGCTAAACTAGACCTGGATCTACATTGATGTGTATTCTAGGAATATGGATTTGGGAGGTTGTGTCTCTGATGATGCATCAACCAGATATGGCAATATTTACTGTGTATATGTGCCTGCCCTGTGCCTATGCATCATAACTCTGCGTCCTGTAAAGTCACCCGTAATCACACATGTACTCGCGGTATGCGGAGTTCAAATGTATACCATTCGTCAGATATACATTGATGTACATTCTTGGACTAATTATCGATGTACATTCCAAGCTCTAGTGGAGCTCGCCCCATTGTTTCCTCTCTAAGGTTTTAGACACTTGAGTCAATTGTGTTTATTTATACTGTGCTAAATATTGGCAGATTTCTTTTCTATTTGGCTTGGCGTCCAAAGACATTTGCTCGGCCGAGTGTCATTCGCTCTCTTGATATTCGCTCCGACTTATTCACTAAAGATGGATAGCGACATTACGCGAACATAGTTTCAATCGTTGAAAGCGAATGTCACTTGCGCATGTTGTAGTGCTATGATTATTAAATTAACAAACCCAAGAATATTCAAAGCAATCTTGGTAGGGTGAGCGAATGTCTTTGGATGCCAAGCCTAAGCTGATTTCACATTATATTTGTTAGGTTCTAAAAACCTAATGGACAAATTCACAAACTTTGGGACCAATTTTGCAATATTTAGCCTTTGGAGGAAATACTGCAATGTATATATAAAAAGGCAATAATGTAAAATCATTATATTAACTTTTTGCAATAATACATGTATATATATTGGGGTAAGATAATTCATTTACTCTGAAATCACCTAATCATGATTAATATGCTACTCAAACTTTTGATATCGTAAATATATATACTCTGAAATTGCATTATCATATAAAACAATATGCTGCACAAACTTTTGGTATAAAAGTCTTCCACAAAACAAATTCAACATTTCTGATTTTTAACATATTTCATGCTATACAGTTTTTAATGTGAAATTGAGACTTTCCATGTTATAAAAAATGTTTCTCTGTTCCTCTTTAGATTTCTAATCTTTATTAACCTTGATTTTAACCAAAGTTTTGGTTTTACAAACTCAAATGGCTTTTTTTTAAAGATTACCATCTTTTTAATTTTTCACTAGGGTTATTTGTGGTGGTCTCAGAAGTCATTAAAAAAAGAAAATTTCATGCCTGTATCATTTATTGAGATAAGATTTGGACCTTCTCTGTAAAATCCAAGATATGGCCACGAAAAACAAAACCCTGTTTTATGGGCAAGACCAACCAAGATTTTAAATTTGGGAAGATATTTTAAAATTGTTTTGCTAAAATTTATAAATGTTGATTTTTTTTAGACAATTCTTTCATAAATTGTTTTCATTTTTTCCACCAATTTGTCACACTTTAGGGGCAAATTTAGGCCAATAACATGATCATTTGCATTGGGTAAAAATTCGGCTTAACAGTATAAATCTTTTTCACAATATATATTTACTTTGTACACATAGTTTTGATTTTCTGTAATTCTATTTAATATGGTGATACTTTAGTTTGCATGATCAGAGAAACAAGAATACTGAGGTAAGGGTCTGTATGGCTGCGATCACATACAACTATACGGTATACGGTATTCGCTATACGCTATACGCTATTCGGTATTCGCGTATAGCTCTATGTGAACAGCTGAGTCATATAAAGGTGCACCAGTGCCCTACAAAATGCTGTTGTACTTATACCTTGTTACAATTTGTTGATGTTTGTCATGTACATATGCATGTATACAACAACAAGTAATGTACTGCTTCTAACTTAAAAAACGTCATCAAATTTGTTTACTGTTCAACATGTGTATAAACCTATCCGTGAGACCTATCTATGAAATAGCAATGAAATGAGTGCAAATTAGTCAATCAACTTTGATAATAGTCAGTGGCGGATTTAACAGTCAGCAATGTCAGCAATTGCTGACCGG
>JXSR01S013269.1:9654-21162 GCA_000969725.1 Ophiothrix spiculata
TTACAATGGTAGGGTGGATCTTTACAATTGATTGTGTTAACCTCATTACCTTGAAACTTTCAAATTTCAAAATGAACATTTTTCCACCTTTATACAGGTTACATAGATCAGAGGATGCTCTAATCGGCTGATGATCTATATGTGAAGGCAAAACTTTCCTATAAAACACATTATATACAATTTGTGAAACCTAAAGATATATTTTTCAAAAAACTTATGGAAGTCCATTTCATTTAGTACACAAATTAATGCAATTTTCTACATTGCCAAACTAATTCCTAACTTGGTATTGCTACAACTAAAATATATCCCTTTATGCAAGCTGCTTGGAAAAAAGTCTCTAAAGTCGGGTGCTCATTGTTTAATCTTTATAGTAACTCAAACCAAATTATTATCAATGGCAGGTCAGGAAGTGGCATTAAGTCTCTATTGTTCGGGTCCTACCAAAAGCTGTGGAGTGTCAAATGTTTAAAATAAATATTCCCTCTGGGCAAATTTTCTTGGACAGTGCGAACAAAACCCATAGTGCAGGGCCCCATTGTTTGTAAATATAGTCCTGTGCCCTGCATTTTTGTTAAAATTGACCAAGAAACTTTTGCTTGGCCTATAGCCTGTTTCAGTAAATACTACCATAAAATCAGCAGCACAACAACACTCTTGTCACCTTACCTTGAGGATTCTTGATGTTGTTGAGATATGGAACCGTCTTCTTTGATACAAGACTTGGCCTAAGACTAGTACTGAAAAGGAATCAGTTAAAAGAGAGAGTAGAGAGTATATACATGAGTTTTACCAATACCACTTAAATATATGAGGGGTGCTCTGCAAAATAAGAGGAAAGTCGCAAATTTCAAAATTGAGTTTATGACACATTTTAATTCTCTATAATTTCAGCTTTTGAATGATATATAATATGTCACACTTTCTTTCTCCATTCTTCACTTAAAGATCGAAATCCAAAGCAGTCCACTGAATATATTGCAATAAAAATTAGCTGCAAATTGATTTCAAAGATAGTGATTGCTACAGTGTATAAAATAGCAACATGCAATCAATTAACCGTGAAAAAATTGCACTTCCTGGTAAAGTTGACCATCAAAACTTTAGGTATAGGTAAACTTTTATGCATAAATTTGGAATTCATTATAAATAGGGTTTACTTGGCAACAAAATGAATTAATAGTATAGTGGATGAAAGTGGAAACGTATATGTTTTGCACACATAACGCCAGAGCTCTTTAAAGAGCGCAATTGCTGTTCGATAATTACGCATGTTTTAGAAACCTACAAATGTTAGTAACACTTTGTGAAATATACCCAACACCATTAACAGTCATAATCCATTATGATTATTTGAATCTTCGTTCGCAGCTCCGATTACTTATATAACCTTTTGTGAAATGGATCTTACAATCATTCATAGCCACGATCGTTTTAAGACTTTAGAATGTACTTACAAATAGAACTTACCATCACCTTTGTGAAATACACCCCAGATCCCATATTGACACATCCTGGTTCAAAGGCTATTCATGGTGCAAGTATGATGTTCGTGGGATCAATGGATGACCTTGGGTCAACTTTTTGTGGTGCTTGGTCGTAAAATAACAAACGTTTTCAGGCGAGATAATAAAAACAAACTCCCAGAACAACTTACTCTATTGGTGGCAATCCGATGTGCTGGTAATGTTTCCATTCTTCCAAGAACGAATCTGATAATCTGTACTCCTGCGTATGATATCTCAAAACTTTAAACAAGAAGGGGTCACTACGACACCTGTAGAGAGAATAGTCAAATTTAAATCTTTATTTCCATATGATCATATTGGTTTTAGTCCATCTAGATGGACCTCACAATCGAGCACCTACGGTGCGAGGTCCATCAACTTACACTGTAAACCCCCTGCTGGGTTTGTCATTTAGAAAACTGGTGACAAGTCAATTCTAACTTAACAGATAGGAATTATGTAATAAATAAATAAATATAAAATACTGGGGATTTATAGTGCGCTATGCCTCCCAGATTTGTAATACCACTCGGCCTCTGCACACTTTACAGGTGTTCGCTGACCACTGTGGCCCATGTAAGCTCCATTCCACACCAAGCATCATTTCAGGTTCTGCGACAACCTCTAGGGGCGCTGAACCTTGATCAGCCCACATATGCACCATCGCTGCCCGGGTCAGCTCCCCGAGTTTCGTACGGGTTTCCAAGAGACAATTAGCAGTTAGTTCCTTGTCCAAGGGAATTTCAAGCACACTCAACTTTTGGCACTGGCGGGGTTCGAACTCAGGACCTTCTGCACCGCAAGCGAGCGCCTTACCGATTGAGCTAACTTGACTGCGTAATAAATGGTTATATTTTACAATAAATAATAGAAGAAAGTCAAAGGTTACTGGCTATCATTAACTGCCCACTGTTGTTTGAACCCAATAGAGATAGGGACATTTTATTTCTAAAATAGATGGCGCTTTTCATAAAAACTTATTTTTGGATGTTGAAGGGATATGCTGGTGTGTACTACCGAAATTAGATATGCAAATGAAGCATCTGACGTCAAGAAAATTTTATTTACCATTTTTAGCCAAAATTTTTACATATCAAACAACTTAATCAATAATCAAATATAATCAATGATGTGAAATATGTATAGCGCCCTCATTTTTGTACAAATCAGAACTTCCAAACAATTAAGAGTTGAAAATTAACAAAATTTCAACCAAAATGATGTAAAATTTTGAGAATGGATTCAAAACTTTATGATGCAACACATTCCAGTTATTTGTACTGCTTTTCAACTTTCTGTGAAGAAAAAAATGAACTTTTGGTTAAAAATGAATAAATGTCCACCTCAAACAACAGTGGCCCGTTCTTGAGTTAGGGGTTGGTATCATATTTCACTGTTTTGGATTTCAAGACAGAATTGGTTTTAAGTTGATGGACCTCACGCTTCATGTCCGGGTCAGATTCCACTTTTTTAGTTAAATTTGAGGCGAGGGGATCGCAACGCCTCCTTCACCATGAGTCTGTTACCTTGCCAACATTGAAGAATTGAGGGTATCCACTTAAGGGTTCGTTGTCTAAGAGACACTCATTTCAAGGAATGATTGTCCATGGGCAAAATGAATTCATGTGGAGAGGAGCACATGAGGGTAAGTATGTTGCTCAAGGACACTGAAGGTGCCACCCACCAGATTCGAACCCAAGGCGCTCAATGCCCATTAAGGGTCAGGGACTTAAGGCCAAACCATAGTCGGCCTCCAAACAAAATTTTTCCTACCAAACGTTTGGTCGTGACGTCACCAAATATTTACCATCGAATTTAAAGTATGAATGGGTAGCAAACATTTGGTCCAATATATATGGCAATTCAATAACATGTGCAATCTAGCGCGAAATTTTATTTGGTCTCAACTCGGTGTTGAAGTTATTTTGTTTTTGTTTGGAGTCACTCGTCATTTTGACGTCATGACCAAATGTTTGGTAGGACAAATTTTGTTTGGAGGCGGACTATGGTTTGGGGCTTATACTAGCTGCTTGGCCACGCGTGTCCATGTTTGAAAATTAAAATGACAAAGAGGTGGCGTTTACAGCTCGATCCTGATGAATGGTAACAAATACGAAAGACACAGTCTGAAAATGATTTCATCCGTAATTCAGATTCAACCCACGAAGCAAAAATGCAGTATGTGCATTTATAAAGCATAGCAGATACTTCCTATTAACATGCAATTTCACTTAAATCCACTCCCATGCTAAAAAGGTGTATTTACATATGTTTGATATAGTAGATACTGCCTTTAGTTATGAAAGTGAATTGATTGTGTGCTCATTTTGTGCAGGAGTTCTTCAAGGCAAAAGGAAGTAACTTGCAATTGATCTGCAATGCACATACTGCGTTTTGACTGTGTTGGGTAGAGAGTACCTGTTGAGTAGCTGTCTTTCAGCCTTGTGATTAAAGCTCAAGTAGCCGAGCGCAATCGCCGCGGATCCCTGGACTTGCTCGTTTTCACTCAATAGCAGACGGCACAGATGGTCAATAGTATTGATTGACACAAAGGCAGCAGGCACTCCTGAAAAGGACATAATTATGTGAACTCTTTTTTTAATGCAGAAACTATGATTGATCTTGCTTAGTAGTGGGGGGGGGGGCTCACATTAATGAGCAAGGTTTTGCACCTCTCCCGTAGTTTTTTAGACCCCACTTGCACAATGATTGAATTCTTTAGACCCCTTTTGAAGAAATACACAAAATTTAAGGTGTCGCTTCAAAACTCAACCAGAAAAAACAATAGCCAACCGCCCAGAACAGGGGTGTGAGAGACCTCTTTTGAAAAAAGAGGAAGATTGTACAAAAATGAGGAAAAACATTGAAAAATTCTAAAAATGAAACAAAGAGTTAAAATTTGGCCTTGAATAAATTATCAAAACAGTGGAAATCAGCTTAAAAGAGGAATTGTCACACCCCTGCCAGAAGCAGACAACCGCAGATGTAGTTTATAAGCCGCCCCCTTAGCAGTAAGTACAAAGATCAATTAAAAACTACCTTCAACATTTTCAGCTCAAAAGGCTATAAGGGTGACCTTAATTTATGAGCATAGCTCTTCATGGTTTTCCCTCCAATGTAACTGCATTTTTATTGTTCTTGTTGACTTACTGGAAAAATAAAAACTGAAACTGAATATATTTTTGACAAAAATTTTAGTCTGCAAGCCTAGTGGCTTGCAATTTCAAAGGCTCATATATTTCAGTTTTCCATCAATGCCTATTAATACTACTTTAGCTGGGTTATAAGTGTTTGACAGCCATTGTCAGGAAGTGATCCTTTCTTAATGTGGAATTTTAAAAAATGCGACAAAAAATTCTATTTTTCAATATTAAGTCAATTTGATCTTTAAATTATTTGGGATGACCACTTCTTGTTTGTGACTTGCCGTGGGGACTTGCCCATGTTTCAGTTGGTTATGGGCATGTACAAAATGATGTGAGATTTGATGTGCTGTACCTCCAAAACTTTGTGATGATCATAATTTTGAGAGCTTCATCGAAGTGGTACGTTCAATATCTTTCAATCGAGACCAAGCATGAGTCAACCAGTCAAATTTAATCTTTTCCTGCCCTAAGGCGTCTGGGGGACGCCATACCAGACGCCTAAATTACTGTCACCTCGGGTGTAGGACGTCCCCCAGATGTCCTAACTAACACTTAGGTATAACGACACCTCACTGTCTCTAATTACCTTCAAAAACATTATCCCAGGCAATGTGTACAGTTCACTACTATGCTGAAGTCTCATTGAATTATGAAGAATATTTCTAAAATAATTTGAATTTACTTTAGAAGTCAGTTTAGAGCTAAAATGCCTTCAGCCTGGGGCGGAAAAAGTAGTCAGACTGGTAAGGGTTAAGCTGAGAAAATGATCTATATAAGAGGCCATTTTGTATTCTATTTTGGAAGGTATTTACTAATATAGATCCTGCAAACTCAAGATTTGATAGAGATATATACTGTACCTGCTCTAGTATGCGCTAGTCTAGCTATGCAATCTGAAGTGAGCGCCAGTATCAAGTCATTGTGAGACTGCTCTAATAAATCTACCAGCAGTTTGATGCCCATAGCGGACGACTTAGCTTGGTCTTCATCCGGGATGATGCGTGCTAAAATCACCACCTGAGGAAGATCAGAAAGTTCTATCGACTCATCTTGAAATGAATTGAGTTTTACAGTAAACACTGACTTCAAAATATTTCAGCTACACGACTCCATTGTTTCCAGGCACTGTCTCCATCAGGACATAATTTATTTCTGTATGCTGCATTTTCCAGACTTTTAATGTATGTTTTCTAAATATAAAATAGGCCTGGGTATACCAGGGAATAAGTAAGATTGAGAAGTGTTTGATGTTTCTGGACAGTGGTTCAGCTTATGGACGTCGCCATCTTATTGCTTTTCCTTATTTGGGTACTGGTTGCATCAAGTGACTGTGACATTACGCGGTCAAATTTTTGACCATATGCTCAAAAAATTGCTGAATTTTTAGTTTTCCTATACAATTAATAAAGATTGATTTTATACCAGTTGTGGGCTTGAAATGTTTTCAAAATTCAATGTAGTAAAAATAAAATAAATAAAAGATCAGTAAAAAGCATATTTGGCTAAAAGTATATGATCAAAGTACTAGATGTATATGATCAATTCCGGCATGTGCTGCTCTGAAAGATGCAGAAGGGTGGGTATTACCAAGGAAATATTATAGGGGAATCTGAACTCCTCGACATCTTGTGTTGCTCATGAAGCAGTTATTGTATCTCCAGATATATTCAGAGTTTGGCCCGATATCAAGGCAGATCTCGTAAATCTTCACTTGACGCATATACAGTGTGGGCATTTCCTTTCACCTGTAAACCGTGTCTCGGTAGTCTGCATTTTAAGTAGCCTGTATTGCGACTTGCTCTGATCAAAGTACACAAATTTTCCAGATAATCCGTTTTAAAGACTCTTGAAGTGTGGCACCTGAGACGTAAAATGCCAGAGGTATCCAAGATAATACTAGATTGATGGCGGCCATCAATCCAAGATGGCCGGCATCCCAGAAAATTTACACAGCTCAGTCAAATCAAAATGAAGGCAAGTCCAGATTCCCCTATATAAGTTCCTTGGGTATTACAGATTAGTGTCAGAGGCCAAAGAAAGGAAAAGGCTTTTCTCAATTCATTATGTATGTCCAAAATGTGTACATATATGAGCCTGCCGGACTTTGAAAATTTGACCATCTGTATATTTTTGACTGAAAAACCAACCCATCAGTATTGAGCAAATTTTCCCAAAATACACCCAATTTAGACAAATTGGGCTCATTCATTTTTAATGAAAACCACCCGATCGCTATACCAAAATCTGTGAAAACCAACCTCAAAAGGCAGGCACATACGTATACCTCGTCAATGTAAGTAACACCCCCCTGCACCCCGGGTCTATAAGAATATTGTTGGGTCTTACCATAAAAGCAGCATTACACCTATAGAATTCATCTTGAGATGCCATAAAGGGTTCAAAGCAGAAATAGCGGACTCCGCCAGACTCAGCGATTTCTTTCTGTTGTGCCATGCTGTTATATGCAAATGCTGCCAGGGATAAACCTAGAGAGAAAAACATTATATATTTATATGCGATGACTTCCATTTGCGATGATTTCTTTGCGCAAAATATTTATCGCAAATGTTTTGTGGTTAGTTTTTAATTGCAAAATCTTAGTGTAAAATCTGTGGCGGGAAATCTATCGCAAATTTCTGATAATCTCTCGCTTTTGCGATATGTTTGGCATTTGCGATGGATTTACACGTTAGTGAAATAGGCCCCAGGACACCACGGGTCGGGGTTCAAATCCTGGGGAACCAGAGATTTTTGAATAAGGTATTCGGGCTTAAATAATTTTTGAATGCTCAGGTGTTAGGTCAATAAGTTTTTAACCCTATTTAACCCAATCGTGCCATATGGCACGAAATTGCTTTTTCAGGCTGTAGCAACAATATCTAGACATGTGAAATCAAATACAGTGCTCAGAATGGTTGATTTATGACCCCAAATAGAAATACATTCTTTTTACCCAATTTTTCTATCTTTAAAGCATGATTTAATGGCTTAAATGGCCTAAAACCATGAGATTTTGTCAAATTTTAAGCCAAAATTCAGCTCAAAAATTGGGACCAAAACTGTCATAAAATTATGAAATGTTTATCAAATAAAATAATTTCTTTTGATTTGAAGAGATAATTATACTGGCTTTCTCAATAGAAGCTAAAAATATATACTTTTTGAACATAAGTAGCCAAAATAATGACTTAGATTTATGAAAAATTTGTTTTAAACAAGAAGCTCATTAATTATTCATGAGCTAATTTGCATATGATTTGCATAATTGATAATGCATCCTCATTTTCAGAAAGCTGAATGTCCAAGCTATCCAGTGATGTGCCACTTCCAATACCATTACAAACGAGTCTCATTAAAAACACGCCATATAGTTCCTGCTACCAGTGCACACAATTCATGCCATTTTGGGGCGGGTTAAATAGGGTTAAAAGATATGCTAACATAATGTACCTAGACTTACCTGCTAGTAATTGGACGAGTTCATCTTGTGAGTATAAAAGTCTTAGTATGTGTACATAGTTGAAATCCATGTTATCCATTATGTCGGTCATCACATCCTGGTTGCCTGAAGAAAAGAACGTGAAAATTGTAATTGATGTTTATTTCAGGTGAGGCAAAAAAAGAAAAAGAAACAGGTATATTTCCTGTGGGTGGTCACAAAACCTAAATTCAAAATGCATTTTTTAATTTTTTAATTTTTTTAATTTTTTAAATGAGGTGCTTATAAGGCAAATTTGCATTCATTGAGAACATCTGCATGGGTGATGAATTTTAATAAGAAACCTGAGGAAATGCAGACAAACTTCAAAAGTTTGTTGAAAAGAAAACACGTCTCTAGTAATTATTTTTAATCTTTCCAATTCTTTTTTATCAAATTTTTTTTTTTAATCAGAATAAAAATATTATATGATGCCAAAAATGAACGCAGCCCACCGGAAACAAACTTGTTTCTTTTTTTAGCCTAAATGTTGCAATTTACTTCATACTACCAAGCAATATAAAAAATAACTTTAACCCTAATATATTGAGCCACTCTATTATATTGTTATTCTAATTCAAGAGAGCCAACAATTTTTTTTTTAATATAAGATATATTTGCTTGTGACAGGAGATCTAGCCCTTGTAGTTCAGGGAGGTCAAATTTGGTGTATATTATCATTTAAGCCATAGTTTGATATGCTAGAGTCATTAGGCTGCAGCCCAAACACCTCACTACAACATGTGGGTCGCCTCTTTGTAAAAATAACAGAGAATTCTGACCCTATTACTTTGAGAGGACACTCATATTTGTACTAACACTAATACATGCCCTGTCCCCTTTACAGGTAGTTCTATGACAGCTTTAAATACTATCCTTCGTCAGCATAACTTTAGCCCCAGCATTTGCCTAAGTACATTTTCTTTATCACTGTGTAGTTCCACACGCTCTACGCATATACACACACCCTGCAGATGTGTTTGTACGATATTTAATGATTTCAATAAAATTAAAGACCTACCTATTGAGCAACAAGCTAACGTCAGGGCCGACTCGACTCTAATCAATTCATTCCTGGAGTGCACCATCAGTGCTATCAAATACCGAATCCCTCGTGAACTCAATATCGTCGCCTGGTTCTTGGTATGCGGTATATAGCCAATTCCAACACACATAAACCTCAGCGCTCTTATCGCACTCAACACAATATGTTCTTTAGGCGATCTTAACAATCGCACCAATGGCTGGACGCCGTTTGAGTTTGCTATCACATTCTGTTTATTATGCGGTCCTTGCGCCAGCACGCCTAATCCTTCAGCGCCTATATAATGCAAAATATCATTCTCCGCTTGTGCGTTCAGAAAGTCAATCAACAGGTTGACGCCAATCATGCCTGCCATAGTCCGCCTTTCTTCAATGTCTTCTCCGGCTAATGCCCATAAGGCGCCCGCAGTGCATACTTGAACATTTGGCGCGCCGCTTCTCTTCAGCAGCTGCATGAGAGGGATCACACCGCCCTCTTCTAGTATGATTTTTTGCGTGTGTGGATTATCCTGAGCCAACATATGGATCGCTGTGATTGCGTTCAATTGTAGTTCTTGGCTCTTCTTAATGTTGGCAAGATTGATCAGCGCAGAAGCGCCGTTCTCGTCCACAAACATGTTCTGGTTGTCCTTATCCTGCTTGACTATGATACTGATGGCTTTGGTGAGGGATTTCAGTAACGGTTTGGATGTCATGTTGTCAAAGATGGTGACAACTGCAGGAAAACAGTTTGGCGTGTTGCCGATAGTGTTCTTGTATTCCGTGCTGGCGTTGGCGATGTTGGCAAGGGTGTCCGTAACTTGAACCAGGACCTGTAGGGATAAATAATAATAATGTAAATTGTTCTTGTTAAGTGCAACATTGTTTATAGAGATCTCAGGGTGCACAAAGAAATACAAATGTGAACACAAAAGAGTCACAAATATTGCGATAGCTCCACTGGATACCAAAATTGACATATACTCCTCCACATCTGACAGATGGCAAAGTAGAGTGGTGGCTACCAATAGCATACCTTCTATCAATGCAAGTGATCCCCTCCTCTCCCCCCCCCCCCCCTTTCTCTCTCTCTCTGGGAATCAAACCATGCTCCTAAACTAACCTCGGCATCAGAGCTATCTTCCCATAGCTTGACAAATATTGGGATGGCCCCATTGAATACCAAGATAGACACATACTCCTCCATATCTGACAGATGGCACAGTAGAGTGGCGGCTACCAATAGCATACCTTCTATCAATGCAAGTGATCCCCTCCTCTCCCCCTTCCCCCCTTCTCTCTCTCTCTATCTCTCTGGGAATCAGATCATGCTCCTTAACTAACCTCGGCATCAGTGCTATCTTCCCATAACTTCACAAAAATTGGTATGGCCCCATTGGATACCAAGATGGACACATACTCCTCCACGTCCGACAGATGGCAAAGTAGAGTGGCGGCTACCAATAGCATGTTGGACTCCTTGGTCTTTAGGATGTCCAGTGATACTGGGATGCTGCCTTGTTTCACCAGCTGCTCTTTCACTCTCTTTTGTTCAATTATATTCAGAATCACCTGTATATATAAAAATCAGCAATGTTATAAAAATAATACCGAAATACTAACCAAGATGAGAGAAGTATTTATTTTTTGCTTTTGATTGCATATTTTATCCTAGGTAACCTAAAAAGGTGGTAGTGTCACATTTTTACTGCAAGTTTCGTCTTTTGAAGCATGTATTCTGTTTTTAATCACACGTACAGACTTAAATTTTGTCTTATTATATGTTTAAATGTAGTTACATTTCAAAATTCTTCATTATTTTGTTGTTTAAAGTGCCTTATGCTGTACACATAACATACAAGAATACAAGTATTTTTGCTGAAAAAAAATAACCATATTTTGGACACCCTGTATATTGACTATTGGATTCGTTATCAAAATAAAATTTGCATATGCCTGGATGGGTATTTAGATGAAGTGTCTAGGGAATACATTTGTTTTTGTTATCAATCCATATACTCAACAGAAGTAATTAATCAACACCTCCTTTTTGTAAATATTTTGCTTGTTCCACCCTGTATAATCAACATAATTTTGTGCTATTTGTATTCGCTACAGTATAAGCTTTCAGAATATAGACTTTGATTCACATTTTAAAAATGTAACCTGCTCCAATGAAACCCGGACAAAGTCGGGAAAAATCATTGGTCTGATTTGCCCATATTTACAAGAGCCACAGGCTCAGTAACCCATGCATGAAAGCCCGTTTGCAAAAAAAAAATGACTTCAAAGAAGCATTTTTTGAACATTGTTTTGTTTTAAATAGGGCCTATAGAAAATGGTTAAAATCAAT
>JXSR01S013269.1:50387-62223 GCA_000969725.1 Ophiothrix spiculata
CAAACTTTTGGCTACACTTAGTCTAGATGCAATGTACTTGCTGCATATCATATTTGGAGCTATTTGAAGTTCACCTGTTATTCTTTTTCGGCAACAAATTGACCCCCCTGAAACCTACCTCAGAAGTTACACACCAACTTCTTCTTGATATAATGTTTGAGATTTAGGTCACACTAGTTACCTTAAGAAATTTCAATTTGGTGTTTCATTTCCTTCCTATGCCATCATATCTTTTTAATGGAACATCCTATGATCTTGATGATTGCATATTTGGAATCTACATAAAAAGTTCTATTAGAATGCCAATTTTGAATTTTGAAATTATGGCTCCTTGAAAATCAAGGAAGTGCTCGCGACACTTTATTATTTTGAGCCCCCCGCAAATTTCAAAATGCCGTAAGTTAACTCAAAAACGATAAGGAGTTACGACCTCTATAAAGCAGGATTTTCTTTTCTCATTAGTACCTACCTTTGTACCAAAAATGAAAGAAATTTATTTTTTGGGTATACTACCTGGTTGAGATGATGTGGAAGGGCCAGCTTTTTTATTCGACCATATGAGCAGTTTTTTCAGTCATAAGATCTTCTTGGCTATATATTGCCGTTTTAAAAACACATTGCTCATAACATCAATAACAGACAAAAACAAAAGATTTGAGATGACAAAAAGTTATCAGTCAATTGTTCTTTTTGATTGAAAATGGTATTTTTAGAAAGATTTCATTTTCATACCCTTAACAAGTACCAAGCTTTTGTAAGCTATACCCTTATTTCCAGATTTTTGCAAATTTGATAAATTTCCAGTTTACTGGAGTGCATCACCCGTTCGTAAAAAACAACCCAACAAACTTGTTTTTTGTTCACGCATGGTGTCCACCTTATCATGACAGTTTCACAGGAGTTGCAAAAACTTCCTTTGTCATAAAAATATTTTTTTAATCATTACAGGTAGAGACAATGCAGCAGAGTCTGATTCCATTTCTGGTAGAGCTCTTTATCTAGATGCCCAGTCTACAACTCCTGTGGTGAGTTAAATTATAACTAACTTTTATTATACATAGCATGATATATATACAATATAGTTGTATACTTTTCAGAGCATTGAAGGTGCAATTCATGATTCTGATGTGGTGAAAGCCTCACTTCTTTTCTTGAAGAGTACAACATAAATTTATGCTGAAAAATTCACTTGATTCTGACCATTTGTTTTCAAGTTATACACACTTTTCAGCATTTTAAAAATCTCCATTGCGTTGTATTTGCTGTTGAGTCCCAACAGTAATTAGAAAATGGGGCTCTTTCTCAATTTTCTTAAGAATGCATGCATGCCTGAAAGAATAGTTTGGGGTTTGTATTTACACACAAGTCAAGGATTCTTTGAAGCTGAAAATCAATAATTTGTGATAGAGGTGACCTTGAGGATTAAAAGTGGATCATGAATTGCCCCTATATCATATTGTCTTATAATGTTGGTTGTTGTCTTTTGGTGGTTCTGTAAGTTTAGGCCTACTTTGGAAACTATTTTGTATAAAGGGTGGGGCCTTCTTTGCCTTTTGCTGATTTGCATTATTAACAAGTTCACACGTACATGGAATTGAACAACGCACAACACAATAAGGCATTGGAGCACAATTAGGCCACAACTTTGTGCGGCTGGCTGCAAGCTGGCCATAACCTTGATTTTCCAAGATGGCGACCGTAGGCTTGATTATGCACCTCTAAATAATTTCAAAACATTTATTTTACAATAATCTTGAGGTGAACAATCAAACCTACGGTCGCCTTTTTGGAAAATTAACTCTTTCACTCCAGAATAGAATTTTCACAATCTGTCCTACTTGGACGGCAAGCCGTTCTGAGCGGCTCACAGACACCTCACTTTATGATAGCATACGATAATTATATAGCGCCAGGGTTGTTCTCTTTGCTAATGAAAATGGTATTGCTAGGTAGCTTTTTGTTTCAACTGCTTGCTGGCGAAATTTCGACCAATTTGGACTTGTAGTTTCTATTTTAGACCAATTTGAAAATTTTGTGTCAAATAGAAATTCCGGCCAATCATGCACGCTTTCGTAAGCCGCTGTGAGCATCTTGCAGGAGTGAAAGAGTTAAGGCTGTGGCCAAGTTGCGGCCGGCCAGACAAAGTTATGGCCTAATTGTGCTGCAACGCCTAAAAAGGAGTGCATCTGAGCAAGATTGTTGAATGTGCGAAAGTTAGCAGTTGCTCAACAAGACTGACGATGTAAACGCATATTTAACAAGAGTGTTTTTATATTGTAAAAAGCTACAGTGTGATTTCATCTTTTTGTTAATTTTTGTTTATTTACAGGACCCCCGTGTGTTGGATGCTATGATGCCATACTCAGTAGGATACTACGGGAATCCACATTCCAGAACGCATTCTTATGGATGGGAGACTGAAACAGCTGTAGAGAATGCAAGGGCTGTAAGTGATTTTATCATTTTATAGACCAGTTGACCCATGACGACAGCTGTTACTATTTTGCCCGGCAATATGCGCATGCATCAAAAAGGAACTGAATTGTATATTTTAAAATTCCCGCCACGATTGTATGATTGCATAGTAAAGCGGGAGGTTTGAAAGCACAGTCCCTGAATAAAGCAAGGTGCCCATGCATACTGCCGGGCAAAATAATAAAAAAAGTCAACTAGTCTATAGATAACCACCTCCCTCGTAACTATAATCCCCCTCACCCACGCATCACCACTTGCCGCACTCCACAGCATGCTATGTACAGTAATCCACATCAGAACTCACTCCTTTCGACGGGAGACAGAATTAGCTATAGAGAATGCAGGGCTGTAACTAAAGTCCCCTCACCCCACACCCCACCACTTGCCGCACTGAAGCACTCTACAGAATGCCACATTAACCCTTTGAACCCGATGAGCCGGTATACCGGCTCACGTATACATGTACGGTTTACCAGCTTTTAGGTCACATGTCAGAAACCTGATGTGTCTGTCAACAGGCATGGGTAGTTAAAATTTTCAATGATCTTATTTATATTGGAAGACATCAATGAAGCTTTGAATCCGTGGTTGATGGGTCATTTTGCTCTTTTTCACTCAACAGAGGTGAAAAATTCCTACTATTTTCATAAATTTTGTCACAAATTTCAACAAAAGTGGACTACAACATAAATGTAGAATATGTTGGTCGACATAAATAGTATTCTTTTGTGAATGTTGGTTTTTGGAACAATTCAGACTACTGTAAAATGAAAAAGTAAAGCAATGGAAATAAAAATCAAAGTAAGTTTAGGAGTCATATTGTGTTTTTTTAACTTTCGGGTTGGCCTGGCGTAGCGGCACAGATACACATGGAATGGCCAGGGTTCAAAGGGTTAATCCAAATTCCAAAAGTCACTCTTAGGCCAGGGTCAGACGAACGACGACATTGCATTTATTACAATAAATTTATTGTCGTAATTAATTACGACATGCGGTCACACGTACTACAACCTTGTATTTACTACAATAAATACAATGTCGTAATTAATTACGAGATGGGATTAGCACATCATTTTCAGCATACAAGCTATATAGTAATGCAATGTCGTAATTAATTACGAGGTGGGGTCACACAGGGTTTTTACTGCATTACTTTCAACTTTATTACAATAAATCCATCTCAACGACGGAAATTGTCATCGTTCATTTTTTTTAATGCGACGACGACCCTATTGTAATAAATACGGGTCAGACGTATTATGAGAGCAAAATTTATTGTAGTAAATGCGACCTCGTCGTTCGTCTGACCCTGGCCTTAGATTTGAGACAGAATTAGCTGTAGAGAATACCATGGCTTTACGTAATCCTATAGATAACCCCTTGTTACCTAGAAGTCCTTCTCTCTCCAACACACCCCCTCCACTTACAATTTTTCAGAGATACAAATTTGTAAAATGTTTTGAGAATTTATTTTTTCCAAATAATTTTGCGAGAATCTTTGGATTCTTGCACTTTCAGAAATAATGTGTAACATACATTTTTACTAGAATCTAGCCTTCGTGGAGCATCTCAGATTCTAGCTGAATTTTTCACCCTGCATTCATCAGTAGGCTCTTACGAAATTTTTTGACATCAAGCAAAAAAATCAGTTTTTGTATTCGACCACATTTAAGCAGGTTTTTCAGTCATATGTTTGTTACTTTGTACGTGGGAAGTATTTTCCAAACAGAAATTTGTAAGTTTTTTTCTATCCGTGCATGAATGAGCACTTGTTTTAATTAAAAAATGTCACAATGTTACCAAAATGTCACAAACGTTACAAAACATTATCAAACCAAACTGGGCATTAAAAAAAATTCTGATGATGGAATTTCCTACAACTTGAATGAAATTTGTTGTAAATATGTTTACGTCTTACGTCTTACGTCCATCATTGTCGGTAGCAAGCTCCATGAGAAGTAACATCACAAACTTAGATTGCTCGTAAAAACTGTGCTCTTTTGTGCTCGTGTGGTTTGAATTGACATTAGTTCAGTTTATTTGTGTGCTCCTTTAATAAGTTCTTAAAATTGCCTAAATCCTTGGTTTCAACAATAGTCTGATCTGAGGTAGTCTGTTCCAGAGTGGGATCGTTGAGGGGAAAAATTTATCCCCATATCTATTAGACCTGTAGCTGATTTGTCTGTATTTCTGACTGTGGCCTCTTGTTTCTTTTCTGCTTGAAGATTGGTATATGAGGTGGTGTTCCCGAGAAATGTCGACTAGTTCGTTACTAATTTTATATAACATGATTACTTTTTTATATTTCCTCCTTGATTCTAAAGAGACCCAATCAAGTTCATTTAAGATTGTGGTAACTGTCCCTTCTTCGCGACTATATTCCTTCTTGTCTTGATGCTGGACTCTATCCAGTCTTTTGCTATTAGTTTGATTTGTTGATATGTTACCAATCACCAGTGTAAAGCACAATACAAAATTCGCTAAGGCACAAGAGAATTTTTACTTTGAAGTAATTTGTTGCAAAAATGTATTTCCATGTGATGTCACAGGAGTTACCAAACTTTCATGGACCTTATATATTCAGGATTTTGGCAATTCATTTAAGGTAGCTTGAACGGCTATTTACACATGTCAGAAAATTAGCTATAAAGTGAATAGTTGTGGGGAATGGGAACCAAAACCTATTTCTATTAAAAAAACACCTTCAGTGGTAACATTTAATAAGTTTTAGGCCTATAATATTCGGCCAATTTCTTATGTTTTCTTTATTTTTTGAAAATTCCCTAAAAAATCAGAGTTTTTGAATTTTCATGTCAAGAGGGAATGTGTTATGACATTCACATTTTAGGGGCTGGTGAAGGATCACAATAGCCAAATTATCTCATGGGCTTTTTGCCATAATGTGTTTTATTATCAAGAAAAATTATTTTTTAGCTCCTAAATTTAGGCATATTTTCAAATACCTATAAAATTTTCTAGAAACACTTTAATTTTAAAAGCCAACGAGAGATTGTTGCAAATTTGATTCATTTGACACCTTGTTTGTTAAAATTGAAGCATGGGAAGTATGAATGAAAATTCTGAGAAATCTGGCTATTAAGTGTTTCTAGAAATTAACGCAATAAAATTCGGAAAGTAGAAACATTACAAGTCTCGTGTTTGTAAACGATGAAAGAAATTTCTTTTAATCAAAATTTGTGACAATCTGTGATCAGTTTGCAATGCAAAGAAAAAAGAATTAGTTTCTTTTGTGAACCACTGCCACAGAAAACAAATTATTATGTAAATAGTATTTTATTCAAAAATTTGACAAATTTTGTGAAATTTTCATGGTGGCCAAATTTGCCATGTACAAAGTCTATGGGAAATTGAAAAATTAAAAATAGCGTAACTCAAAAACGCTTTGACAGAAAAAAAATCAAAATTTGGAATACAGGTTTCTCTTATCATTCTGTTAAATTTTGAACACATTCTGTGCAGGACACCATAGCCGTTAGAACCACCTTAATTTTCAAACATCTACATAATCTTGACCCCACCAGTATAAGCACCATTTTCAACAATAAACTTGTGTCTAGAATGTTAATGCTAGAGTCTGTAGCCATTTAAAAGTGAAAATTTCAAAATTTTTGGTCACAAATTTTACTTTGGAATTGCCCAGTAGCTGTTAGTCTTATGGAATCGTCCAGTAGCTGTTAGTCTTATGGAATCGCCCAGTAGCTGTTAGTCTTATGGAATCGCCCAGTAGCTGTTAGTCTTATGCTATATAGCCAACTGGTGCCTGGTAATGAGAAGGAAGCTGCAACATCGGTATGACTGAGCTTGCGTTGCCCGGTCGGTTACTGGTCGGCATATCACCTTGTAAACAAAATATCTAGAGATATAAGAAACTCGGAAATGGATGCCACTTGGTAGGAAGGGACAGGATGACCTATTCTCGAACTGATAAAGATTTACAGTACATTATATGCATATATGTCAAGTACCAAATTTGCATAATG
This sequence comes from Ophiothrix spiculata, assembly GCA_000969725.1. Classification (NCBI taxonomy): domain Eukaryota; kingdom Metazoa; phylum Echinodermata; class Ophiuroidea; order Amphilepidida; family Ophiotrichidae; genus Ophiothrix; species Ophiothrix spiculata. The sequence goes on from JXSR01S013269.1 coordinate 56,864, forward strand.
TATACAAAATTTGGTTAAGACTTCAATTATCAGATGATCTTCAGGGACCATGTCTCAATTTTTGCTATGACAAAATCACAAACTATGCCAGCTGTTTCACTGAAGATGATCTTAATGTTTTGTTTTCTGTTTTCCAGCATGTTGCTAAAATTATTGGGGCTGATCCAAAAGAAATCATCTTTACCAGTGGTGCCACAGAATCCAATAATATTTCAGTTAAGGTAAGTAAATTGTTAAATTTGAATTTGGTTGAAGGTGGCTTTAGGCAAAATAAAAATTTAAAGGAAAATGTAAACAAAAATCCATGGTAAGGGTTCCATTAACAAACTAGGCCCTGCCCTATGGATTTTTTGTTTGTAATAAGGTTCAGGGTAGGAATGGTGGGAAAACAATATTGAAAGTCAATGTTAAAATCACCCATGGGATATGACTATACACACAAATACATAATTTGTTTATGCTGTCCAAATGATTATTGTTTGGCTTGATGACCTTGACTAAATTGAGATATCTTGTGATAACGTGGAAGTTAATATTCAGAACTGAACTGAAATTTGTTGATCGTGCTCTTTTCCTATATGGGATGTAGTGTAATGTATATTCAACAAGTCACGGTATCTTCTTATATGGGAGCGTGCTGTTGTTGATTTCTGATGAATCCATATTTATATTCAAATGAGCGTGTCATGCACAGCACAGTGTACACAGAGGTGCGTTTATGCAGTACATGTAAGTTGGCGCGCTGTTCATCATGCGTCGGGAACCTGAGAATGGGCATGGACTGGCGCTTAATTGGGAACAGTTGAAAACAACAAAGCATCAAACATTTAAAAACTAGCATTAATTTGTGTTTCAGATTCTGCTAAATATTTTTATGAAGATGAGTATCTGTAAAATTGAAAACATTTAGAAATTTATCCATGCGTTTCCAGACAGATTTTTGTTGTTGAAAGGTATTCAAACACGCTACAGAGTTGTTCATTGCGAATCAGCGACTCTGTATCCAATGCGTCGGCGTATTTTATCACGCTCGGGTGGCTAAAGCAACCCTCACGAGATAAAAATATGCTCACACATGGATGCACCGTTGTTGATTCGTGATGAACAACTCTGTAGCGTGTTTGAATACCTAAGCCTATAGAGCCTAATGCATGATACTGCATACTTGAACGTGTATACTCTCATTCATCTGGGTTGATAATAAATATGTATTATACAAATACAACATGGTATAGAGGGAAGTAGTAAAAATTACTGTAACTTGAGGTGTTGGCTGCGTGCCACTCCTTCCCGACGTGAAGCGTAGGAAGTAGCCACACACATCCAACACCTAGGGACCAGGAATTGTCAATACTTCTCGATTTTCATTGTTTTATTATACCTCATAAATATTTCACAGAATGTGGTGTTAACACATAAAGAAAAAACAAATGTCCATTCATCTTGGTCACCGTATGAATTTCCAACTAATAAGTGATATGATTGCAGGTGTGCGATAGTATAGGGTTGCAAAGTTTTTCATTTTTTTCCATGCATGGGCGTTTCGTGCACTTAGGGAAGTATGCAAAAAACTGTCATGCACATAAGGTTTAACTGACCAATAGTTTTTTATGGTTTCCTAATAAATATTTATGAGGTATACTGAAAATATGCATTTGTAGGCTCGTTCAAACTATAATAAAAAGTTATGTGAAGACAAATCCAGTGATTACTCACATATCTCTTTAGCTTTGGACCTCTCAATCAGAGGTCTTGATCACAAATGTCATCCACTGCTGTTCCAGTATCTTGACACTTTCCCAATCAATAAGATGGTTATGTTGCGCCACATGATCAGTAATTGCTGATTTATACAGAGACTCAAATGCCTTCTCTAGAAAAGTAGGGAGGCCATTCAAATTAGACAAGGGGGCAAAATGGTCATTAACCATTATGAAGGTGTATTTTCGTTATCACATATACAATCCACTGCTATTTAAATCAAAATTTCCTGTGAAAGAGTTTACCAGGTCATCGGATTGGGATCGTCGAAGGAAAAACAGCAGTGGACAACACTTGTGATCAAGACCTCTGATCGAGAGGTCTATTAAGCTAAAGAGATGTGAGAAATGACTGGATTTATGAGGTATAGTTATAAATCATGACGACCAGATTTATATAATTACTGAGCAGAGAATCAACACTGAGTTTGACCTTCACTCTGGAAATGATGTTGTAGTTGATCTGGAAGAAAACGTATTTAAACCAAAAAGTGTCCATTCATGTGCGTTTTCATTGCATTGTTAATACAGGAACAGATACTGCCTTTTACGTATTCATGACGCACACCAACTGCAATGTCATTACAAAGGTCATGCGCTCAACTTGAAAAACATGTTTTTTACAGAATCTTGAGTTTTTGCAGATTTTACTATAATAAGATAGCCGATAGCGAATCATACCATTCTAAGGGGAATTAATTATATTTTTAGATCATATATCCATTGATGTGTAACACTGTTTTTGTTATCTTTTTATTACTTTTACTAGGGAGTAGCAAGATTTTATAAAAGTAAAAAGAAGCATGTCATTACAACACAAACAGTAAGTAGTTGAAGTTTTTTACTTTCATTCATAATAAATGTGACTTGCCATATCGAAAGGTACCTTAAGGTTGGCATAGTAAATTATGAGATTTGGGCCATTGAAGTTGAGTATAGTCAAAAATCACGTCCAGGGTCGAATTTCTAATTTCATCAGAAACGTTACTTTTGAAGTGTATTCTATCATATTAATAACCTGCGTAATAGCTCGATTCAATCTAATAAGATTATTTCTACTTTTACGCAAACAACTACGCGGTCATTATCAGGTAACAATGACTTCTTATAATGACCCGCGTATGTGATGTCATTAGCGCTTAATGCGTTTTCTCATAAAACGCCCATCAAGAGCGCGTATATGCACCCCACACACACACGTTTATCATATTACGTGATGATCATCATGCCTGGACTGATCAAAATTATCGTATTGGGATAAGTAGACCTTTAGTAAGAAATAAGTTTAATAAAGTATTAATTCAAAAAATAATACATAAAAGGCATTAAAAATGTCAAAAGAGCGGTTTTTAATGACAATAATATCTTTGCATCATCTTTTAATTCGGTCATTGTTTAAAATCGTCGGTGTTTGTTTTGTGCCTCTGTACTTTTCTTCAGGAGCTACGCTCCTTCAGAAAAGTACCTCGGCCCAAAACAAACACCTCCGATTTTAAACAATGACCTCAAAAAAGATGGTGCGCAGTTATTATTGTCTAATTAGTCAGGTTCCAACATCCAAAACGTAAGAAAAATGTGTTAAAAACCAAGATAAAAATCAAAAACTTTAAACTTGCTTTTCTCAGAACTGTAGTTTTCTGAATCAGCCCGATGCCTTTTGCCGATTTGTATGTAACTTTGCAACCGAACATCCAATAACCAAAAGTAAGGTGTTATTTTAAAGCTTAAAATCTCAGCTTTCAGATGAGATCTAAAAATCAATTTTGATTTTGGGACCCTTTAGGTACCTTTCGATAAGACGGGTCACAAATAATAATAGTTTTAAAATTTTTTATAAGTGCAAAGTCTTCCTTTTTAACAAAATACAAGTTGAAATCTCCGACCATGCGTCTGTATCCAACCGAAATTTGAGTATCCCCCGGATTATATTTGCACTGATAAGGGTACCCTTAAACATTTTAAGAAAGCAATGTTAATGCGCTTAGACCTTGTTTAAGAATAAGTGACTATAAAAATAATATGTATGTATGTATGTATTTATCCTGCTAATGAGTGTTTTTTATAAACTCACTTAAACCCATAGCTGCCGGTATGCTAGATTTTGAAAAACAAGAAATTCTCCATCTATAATAACACTTGTGACAAATTTTCTACTTCATATGCAGAGGTGGGACTGTCTTGTCTGTCAAGTGGTCATGGTTTACTGCCCAGCAGGGACATTATTCAGTAACAATTGAAGAGAATTTTTTTCAAAACTCACAAAGTGCAAACATTATGCATGTTTGTAACAGTATCATATTGTGTGTGTATTGATTCTGGTATAGATAAATCATGTTTGTAGTGTTTTATTATCTTGTGTATGTGTGTGTATATTTAAATACACACCCCTACACACCCCGATAAGCACTTAAAAATGTTTCATAAAACAGTATGATATAAATTTTGATCATGTTCTCTGAGCTTTGACAACCAATTCAATTGCTTGTGATTGTTCCTGCTAAGGCATTGTATAGCTTGCGCCAATTTTAATTTTGATGAAATTGAAGAGGTACTTGTACACCTCCAGAGGGGGCCAGTCAAGTGTAATGCTGTAATCCGGCAAGACCATGGTTTTAAAGACACCCCTAAGGTGATGAAAATAACTCCCCTGTATTTACAGGTGGGTAGACCTTTCAAGTAGGGTCAGTCAGTCAGGTGAATTTTTTTCTAAAAATATTTTTGGCCTAAAATAATCAAAAAATCTTTAAAAAGTTGGCAGAAAATTGTGTACAAAGGAGTTTTCTTAAAAAAAAAGAAAGAAAGAAAAACCAAAAATGTTAAATTTTGGCCAAAAACGGCTGATTTTACATGATTTTGGCAAAACTAAAAACAAAAGTTCCTCAAAATGCAAATTTAGAGTCAGTTGGGCCCATAAAACAGGATCCCCCCAACGTTGCCTAAAGGGTAATTTCTTCTGTATACACCCTAAATTATGATTTTGTGTGATTGTTTCCAGTACTCATACCCTAAGTGATATTTCACAAAACAAAAGTGTGCTCTTAAGCAGGTATATGGTCTTAATCACCTGTTTGTTTTGGACCCTACTTTTTTTCTTAAAAGTAGCTGTATTTGATACCCTAAACACTATGGCCGGATTCACCCTCCAATCATCAAAAAGAGTACCCTATTTCACCCTTTTCTTGGTCACACCTCTTACAGGATATCTACTTGATTGATCCCCCCAGGTTTGCACGATAATTGAATACACCAGAATAAGAGCATTTCAACTCCAGTAGCTCCATTCTGTTAAGTTATGTAAAATAGAAATGCATATAAATCTCTGAAAATGCTTTCAAATCACTAGAAAGCATTTTCATGTCTTTATCCCAATCATAATGTCCCATTTGACCTTGTAGTTGACTTTGTTAGATAATTTTCCTAGCATATAGTTGCAGAGGGGAGCTCATGGAGTTGCGATATTCTTGTAATGGCTGTTTAAATATAGCAACTATGTACTATAACAATTATCTAACAATGTCTAAAAAAGTCAACTTCAAGGTCAAATGTGACACTATGATTAGGATATTGACATGGAAATGCTATTTCAGTGATATGAAAGCA
>JXSR01S013273.1:4126-27063 GCA_000969725.1 Ophiothrix spiculata
TGAATCTGCTGAGCAGCATCTGTGTGGCAAAGTGGTATTAGCTCCCCTGAATCTGCTGAGCAGCATACATCATGTCCTTGAGCAAGACATTGTTGCAGTGACAGGAGAGAGATGGGGACTCCTACGGCATACCTATGCATTTATACAGGGTGCTCCCTTTACCTTTTAATGTTTCATATTCATTTCCTTATTTGAAATTGACATATATTTTCACACCTCCAGCTATACCATGCATTTTTATCGCTGATTTGAAAGATTGGAAATATGGTAATTGCCAATTAGTGGATTGATGGATCAATCAATCAATCAATCAAATTCTGATTCATTCTGATTTTGGCTATTCCTTCATTTTTTAGGTGCTGACTCAGATGATGATTATGATGAAGATGATACAACAGATAAAGCTAGAGAGGACTCCAAGTTGATGCCACCACCTGCGCTACCCCCAGCCGTAGGAAGGAAGACACCCCCAGCAGCTGTCTTGCCTCTAACATCCCCTGATGGAAAGAGTCAACAGAATGGTAAGAGTTGCTTTGGTATGACTGTTCACCCCACCTGCAACCCCTCCTACTATAGGGACATCAGACATCCCAGCAGCTGTGTTGCCTCTCACATCTGATGGAAAGAGTCTACAGAATGGTATGAGTTGCTTAGGTATGACTGTTCACCACACCTGCACCCCTCCTACTATAGGCTTAGGTATGACTGTTCACCCCACCTGCACCCCTCCTACTATAGGGACATCCTACTATAGGGACATCAGACACCCCAGCAGCTGTGTTGCCTCTAACATCTCCTGATGGAAAGAGTCTACAGAATGGTAAGAATTGCTTTGGTATGACTGTTCACCCCACCTGCACCCCTCCTTCTATAGGGACATCAGATAGGGACATCAGACATCCCTGCAGCGGTGTTGCCTCTAACATCCCCTGATGGAAAGAGACAACAGAATGGTTAGAGTTGCTTTGGTATGACTGTTGACCCCACCTGCAACCCCTCCTACTATAGGGACATCAGACATCCCAGCAGCGGTGTTGCCTCTAACATCCCCTGATGGAAAGAGTCAACAGAATGGTTAGAGTTGCTTTGGTATGACTGTTCACCCCACCTGCACCCCCTCCTACTATAGGGACATCAGACATTCAGACATCCCAACAGCTGTGTTACCTCTCACATCCCCTGATGGAAAGAGTCAACAGAATGGTAAGAGTTGCTTTGGTATGACTGTTCACCCCACCTGCACTCCCTCCTACTATAGGGACATCAGACACCCCAGCAGCTGTGTTGCCTCTAACATCCCCTGATGGAAAGAGTCAACAGAATGGTAAGAGTTGCTTTGGTATGACTGTTGACCCCACCTGAACTCCCTCCTACTATAGGGACATCAGACACCCCATCAGCTGTGTTGCCTCTCATATCCCCTGATGGAAAGAGTCAACAGAATGGTAAGAGTTGCTTTGGTATGACTTTTGACCCCACCTGCACTCCCTCCTACTATAGGGACATCAGACACCCCAGCAGCTGTGTTGCCTCTCATATCCCCTGATGGAAAGAGTCAACAGAATGGTAAGAGTTGTTTTGGTATGACTGTTGACCCCACCTGCACTCCCTCCTACAATAGGGACATCAGACACCCCCAGCAGCTGTGTTGCCTCTCACATCCCCTGATGGAAAGAGTCAACAGAATGGTTAGAGTTGCTTTGGTATGACTGTTGACCCCACCTGCAACCCCTCCTACTATAGGGACATCAGACATCCCAGCAGCTGTGTTGCCTCTAACATCCCCTGATGGAAAGAGTCTACAGAATGGTATGAGTTGCTTAGGTATGACTGTTGACCCCACCTGCACCCCTCCTACTATAGGGACATCAGACATCCCCAGCAGCTGTGTTGCCTCTCACATCCCCTGATGGAAAGAGTCTACAGAATGGTAAGAGTTGCTTTGGTATGACTGTTGACCCCACCTGCATCCCCTCCTACTATAGGGACATCAGACATCCCAGCAGCTGTGTTGTCTCTCACATCCCCTGATGGAAAGAGTCTACAGAATGGTAAGAGTTGCTTTGGTATGACTGTTCACCCAACCTGCACCCCCCTTGCCGTAAGTCGGGAGCACTTTGGTGGATATGCCTTGTTGTAACTGTGCCCAAGAATAGCAACTATGCAAACAACATGCAGTTTTGATGTTAATTCTATTTTTGTTTGTCAATTTTGCAGGTGATGGCACTAATTTGGAAGGCAATTCAAAGACATTAGCATGTCCTCTTGCATCTGTGTTGAGGGAAGCAGCAGAAGACTTAGCCAAGAAAAATGTTACTCAACTGTTTCCACAATTTAGGCCTGGCAAAGTAAGTTATGACAAATTCTGTGTAATAATTTCCCAGACAGTGTAAACAAAATCCAGGGTGCAGAGCACTTTTTGTTGTGAATGAGATGCACACAATGCATGTATGACATGCAGCATACAATTGGAATGGGTTAATATGAAGAAACAATTAAATGATAATAGGGTATTATGGAAATTTTTATAGAAAATATAGTTTACTGCATCATGTAGTTTATAATATATACCACATTAATAAATTTAACAGAGTTGATTGGCTAAAACGCGATCACATGATTTCAAATAGCAATAACCAGATCAAGGAAAGTGCTAAATAGTACTTTTAAATAAGTACTTTAGCACTTTCGGAAATACTTTTTAGCGCTGACAACATGTACCTTATACGCGAAGCAATTTTAATGCACCAAATTACGTGCGCATCAAACTTGTACGTACAAACTATTGTGCGCAATTACCTACGCAGGCATTGCTTGTAAGCATTACGTGATTGCATTTTGTTAAAGATCTTTTATTAAATTAGACATTTTGGCACATAAAAATTACATGAAAAACAAAAATTTATTAATGCATTATATAAAACAAATATATACTGACTTTTTCAGGTCTCTGGATTAAAACTATAATCTTTCAGTGACGAAAATTTTGCTATTTTCCTTTGGGGTTGCGCCCCTTAGTAAAATGTCAATTTCAGTCACTTCAGGTTCATGGTTTTAACCAGAGATCTTCAAGTCAGTATATATTTGTATATTAGATGTTTCGGTTTCAGACATGTTTTTGTTTAACTTTAGAATTCATAGGTTTATAGCAACACATAGGTAATAGTCCTTCTCAAATAAAGAAAATGTATGTGTTGAAGAGAATAAAGATATCGAGTGACTTAATTCATTTTTTAAATTATATCAGCTGAGTCTTTGATTTGGGTTTTCATGCTGAATGACAATAACACCTTTTTTCAATATATCAGGTGTTAAGATTCTATCGACTCTTTGGGCCATCAGAGCAGAATTTGCCCCAGCTGTGGCGTGGCGCTAAAAAGAAACGTAAGAAGAAACGCATGGTATCGGGCACTTCGGATGATGTAGATCAGCCACCAAGCCCAACAACAAAGAAAACTATTGATGGATGGAATTACAACTATGCTCCGACTCCCTTACCAGAAGAGTGCATGCCTGATGAAGAGGTAAGATCTGAATTTGTTTTGTTGAGGTGATGTGGCTTGTCTTGTCCAAACTTGACATATGATTTACCGGTTAAAAATTATGATAAATTTGTTGCACTGCAAAATGTATGTCCAAAGTAATTTTGGGAGGGATGGGTTAGCAAAGTGGTTGGTCCCTCACCTTTAACCCCTGCGACATTGGTTTGATTCCCGGTTGGACCTATGGTGTATTTGATATTGTCAATCCATACTTGTTCCTGTCGTTTTCTTTCAGCACTTTGGATTACGCCTGCACAGGGCTGCTAACTAGTACATATTTCGTGTTTTTTGTACAGGAATTGATACAAAATACGGAAGTATGTTTTTTATGTCGTATAGTATATTTTTTATCATAAAAAAATAATAATGTTATAAAAGTACGGCTATTTTTATGTGATATTAAAACAGTAAATTTAGTGCTCTGCGTGTTCCCAAAATCAATTTCTCCCCTGCAATCAAGGTCCTGATAAGGTATCCTTTATATTGACTTTACCATTATTATTTAAATAACGTGTTTCGTTGAAGAGGTGCTCTTTTGTACCACAGACTATTATTTCTATAGCACAGGCTGTTTTTGCTACCAGCAGCATGTCAAATAGATATCATCAACAAAACATTGATTTCTTACAGTTTTATATCATAATTTTGCGGGGATTTTACCAGTGTTGCAGGTGGAATCTGCGGACTTATTATTGACTCAGGGGTGTGATTTGCCCAGATTTGTCAGGATTTCCAGACTTTTGTAATATAGCCCTGGATTTTTTCATGAGTAAATCGCTACAAAAACTGATCACACAAACTGGAAAAAATCATGATAAAGGAATTTTAATCTGAAACCGCCTCTGAAATGATGTTTCCTGCAATATTTAATGTGTAGAAACCCTCTGGCTTGGACCCCCTGGCCATGAAGACGCTCCGCTCGTTTTGCTTGCTTCGCTCTATTACATTCTTCCAAGATTTGAACAACATCATTACAAAAAAGGGGAATTTTATTTGCTGTGCCAAATGTGTTTACTTTCAAGGGGCGTAAACAATATTAGGTTTTTTTTAGCTTTGAGAATACGTTTTTGTGTTTTTCAAGGTTGGCAGCCCTGCCTGTATCTAAAATAGTAAATTCTTTCCAATATTCTGTCTTTCTCAGTCTAGAGGTATCACCTGAATCTAATGCATGTGCACTGTATGGATTAACCAGACTTTCAGCCAAATTATATGAATTACAGATATATTACCAAGCTATTTTTGCAACAAGTCCAACCAAGAGGGATGGGGGAACGTAAAATTGTTCAAACTTACTCCCTATGAACATGGTTTTATGTTAATTGGTAGACTTGAATCTTCTATTGATATTTATATCATGATTGCACTGATTTGAGCCGTGCAAAAATTATTTTCCATTGCACGGCAGGAAACAAACCTGTGTGATATCATGATATAAAACAAATATTGAATGCCTATGCACGTGCAATAGTACAAAATATAATATTTGGTCAAATTTGGACTGATCCATTTCACTCGGCTACGCCTCGTGAAATAGAAAAGTCAAAATTTGACCTCGTGATATATTTTGCACTATTGCACTCTCAGGCATTCAATATTTGTATAATATCAATACAAGTACAATCGACCAAGGCATTGTGTAATTATGACATTTTAAATCGTGGCAGTTTTGACTTTCCACATAATCAACATTCAAGATTTTGTGATCAAAGTTTTGAAAATAAGAGACTGACCATAGGAGATATTTTCTGTCCAAGGTGTTTTGTGTATAAATAATAGGAGTTTGTATGGTGGATGATGCCCATGATAAACTTAAAAGATGTAGCTAGCGTGTGATTTTAGACACTACGAAGACACTAACCAGTCGCTAACAATGCAATGATGATGAAAATAAAGAATGAATGAATGAATGAATGAAAAGTCATCTACCTATACGCTTGCTGCCTCTTGGAAGTATATCATGGGCATAACATTTGACACACTGATAAACAGGATGTGGAAAATAGTATACCCGCCTATCGAATCATCTTTTTTCCACTTCAGCTTATGATGCTTGAACCAATGGAGGCTGATCCAGAACTGATGAAATCTGAGACGGATAAAAACAAAGATGTCAAACCAGAAATAGCAGAATGGCGTTATGGACCCGCCCAGTATTGGTATGACATGCTGTCTGTACCAGAAAGTGGAGAAGGTTTTGATTACGGCTTTAAATTGAAAAATGTAAGTTTTGTTCAAATATCATATCACTAGCTGTGATCATGTGACCAATGTCATGAATCAGAAGACCATTGGCAATGCTCGCAATGTTGTACAGTTGTATAGATGTAACTTACAGTTTTGGATTTAGTTTAGGCCAAAAAAAAAAATAGTTGTGTTGCCCTCACAGGCCCAAAGTGGTGGAGACGGCCATGCCGGATTTATTTTTTTCCCTTTTTTTTTTTAAATAACCATTACAGATGCCATGTGTAACAGAAACAGGGTCATAAAAAAGTTTTTCTTCTTTTAAACTTCGCCAATATACACATTTTGGAACATTTTCGCGGCTGGAAATCAGGCAAAACTCAAGAAATGTTTAAAAAAACAAAAAAGGGTCGGATTTTCCAGAATTTCGACCAGGCCGGCGGAGGGCAACACAACAATTTTTTTTTTGGGCCTTATCTAATATTCATCAGCATTCTTCACCTTTTTCAGCATTTAAAGCTGATGAGAAAATACACACTTCGTCTTGTGAGCTACCATTTGTCATTAATTTGGATTGCACACCATGTAATCTCCTGTCTTGGGTCAGTGGCTCTTGAAATGGTTCTTCAGGTGATGGTGTCACCTGGAGAACCATTTCAAGAGCCACTGACATGTGGCAGGAAAATGTTGATGGATTTTTCACATTCTAGTGACTGACTGTTTAATAAAAATAACTTAAGGCAGCCATTGCAGATACGACTTTCTTGCACTCAGATCACGAGTCTTGGTGCCTCACATAAAAAACGATCAAATATATATCAATATACTATCAGATATTCTTAAAATTACATTTCGTCAGTGCACACAAACCATTCTATCTGATAATCATCAAAAAGCATATCACATACAGTTCTATCTGGACCCAGCAGTTAGTTTGATTTGGTGACTTGTAACTGACAATTACTGGATTGTTATTATAGACAGGTATTTATATTAAAAGCGCACTTGACACATTGTATTTTGTGATCAATTTTTCTATGACATTGAATATAAAGTTAAAGGTCTGTATGTAAAAACATTGTTTACACAAATCAATTTGAAGATAGGCCTGTATGTGATTTGACAAATTTTTTATTTGAGAAATATTTGCCACTAGATAATTGTGTACATCAATTCTTACCTAACCTGTTGGGTTACAAAACTTTCAAATTCAACAGCTTTATATGTTACGCATTTCACATGTCTTGCACTTAGAAAGTTTCTGTTAGAAACTGAAAACGGTCAATAAAATATTTTATTCAAAGGTTTTATTTTTGTGTGGTTGTGATTGAAATCACAACAAAATATTTGGTTATGTCAGAGATTGTATGTATTCGTTCACAGGAGAATAAAGAGAATGAAGCCTCCTCACCGGTCAAACAAGATCCCACTGCCAAGACAGACATCAAAGAAGAAACTGAGGCTGATCCATTTAAAGACCTCCCTCCAATCCCAGAGGCCACTCCAGACTGCTTTGATATGATATCCCAAGTGCAATGGGAGAAAGACATCATATGGGATGGGGAGGAAGCAAAGGAAAAAGTCTTGAGCTCCAAAGCGCCAGAATTAGCTGGCTGGATCCCAACTTTGGCTCATAGAACAGCTATACAATTTTATCAGCATAAAGGATGTAATGTTGCCCATCTTGCTCAAACTATACCTGGTATGCCACCAGGTGCTGGAGCTAAGGTACCACCTGGAACCCCACTATCAGGACGAGATCAGGTGAACCGGCTTAAGCAGCAGATACTTAACAGCACGCAAGGTAGGGAGTAAATGTGAACATTGACACTGTATGCTTATTGAATGTGCAATCATTTACCAAATTAATTGCTAGCTGAATAGATTATGCATTTTCTGTCATTTGTCTTGAATTTATGTAGTAGTGATATAAAATTGCATATATCGCTCATTCCGATAAATCGGGTGCCAATGCAGTTGAAAAAAATGAAAAAATAAAGTTGCTCAAATATTTTTCTTTTAAGCGTTTTTTATTAGTAAACTAGTCATGGACATTGAATCCAAGTGATTGGTCAACACCACTTCTATATTTTTTCTGTTACAAAGACTTACCCATTTTTACATGGTGGGCAATGGGTGAGCTACGTTACCTGCTCAATTTTTAAGTATTGATACTCGCCAATTTTTTGCATTTGTAGGCAAGTGTATCCTTCATATGCACTGTTAGTGCATAGAAAAGTCATGAAACGGTAGTTATAAGTTCTGTAGAGGTCAGTAGTAACGTAGATCACGGTAATGTAGCTCACTGTTTTTGCATGTTTTAATGCACAAAACATACATTAGACCATTTACTTAGTAAATTCTAATATAAACGAAGTAGTAGTGTATATCTATCACATACTAAAATGGAATTGCTGCAATGCCTATGGTTACTGAGATATGGTTACGTAGCTCACATTTCTTAACATGGTTGGTTCAAATTTTCATGTTCAACACTTTCTTTCATCAAACATGAATAAATTTGACATTTTCTATTATGTTTTTCAAATTCACTGGAATGTTTGCTGTCAGCATACTTGAATTTTGTTGGAATTGCTGTTTTTCCCCATCAAATAATGGTATGCCAAACTTAAGTAACGTAGCTCACACGATGTTGGTGGAAAATGAATTTCGTTTTTGAATTATGGAAAGATGTCATCAAATTTGAAAATCATTGTTCAGATACAAAATGCTGATTGTTTATCTGTATAAAAATTATATTAGGCTTGAAAAAGTATTATATACTAAAAGAAAATGAGCATGTCCAAAAGTAACACTTTTGCGATGGAAACCCATTTTTAGCTATTTTTCACGTTTTTCGCTACTTTGAAGGCATAAATCAGAGTCATAATGGCAGTAAAAGTATGACAAACCATATATGACCAAGTAGATTTTGACAAGCCCTACCCGAAAATTGCAGTATTGGAAGAAATAAAGGCACTGGAAGGTTTTTGTGGACAAAAGAACGTAAAACATGCTATTGGCACCCGATTTTTCGGAATAAGCGATATTCCTTTTGGCCAAGCTGAACAAACAAACACATTTGTTGATGATACAGATTATCCCTTTTGGCAAAGCTGAACAGACAAACACATTTGTTGATGATACATATTATCCCTTTTGGCCAAGCTGAACAAACAAACAAACACATTTGCAGTCAAGTTAGCTCAATCGGTAAGGCGCTCGCTTGCAGTGCAGAAGGTCCCGAGTTCGAACCTCGCCGGTGCCAAAAGTTGAGTGTGCTTAAAAATTCCCTTGGACAAGGAACTAACTGCTAATTGTCTCGTGGAAACCCGTACGAAACTCGGGGCGCTAATCGATGGCACGTATGTGGGCTGATCAAGGTTCAGCGCCCCTAGAGGTTGTCGCAGAACCTGAAATGATGCTTGGTGTGGAATGGAGCTTCCTTGGGCCACAGTGGTCAGCGAACACCTGTAAAGGCCGAGTGGAATTACAAAATCTGGGAGGCATAGCGCACTATAAATCCACAGTATTTTTTTTTAATTTTATTTGTTGATGATTCAGATTATCATTTTTCATGTAAATCTGTTGTGAACTTCTTTATAGGTCAACAATCAAGCCCTGAACAAGAGAAACCAACGTGGTACTCCTTATTTCCTGTCGATAACGAGGATCTTGTTTATAAACAATGGGAGGATGACATCATTTGGGATCATGAGGTAAATCATGTACTGCTATAATTTGTTTTGATAATGATATATACACCAATATTTCTTCTAAAGAATTTGATTTGGGACATAAAAGTCAATATTGACTATCAGTACTGATGTGCTGTTTGTCCACTTCTCTACTACAGTCATTACCATAATTTCAACTAATGCAGGGCCTCATTGCTTATAGATGTGACCTGCACCCTGTATAGTGTTTACACTGTTTAATTATGGCATTGGTTCTAACCATCTAAAGTCCATTTCATAATTCCTTGGACAGTGTAAATACAAATTCCAGAGTAGAGGGCCCTTGTGTTTTTAAGCGTGAACTACACTCTGCATATTAGTTTATACTGTCCAAGGAATCATGGCATTGATTTTGAAACTTTGATTTCCATCAGCTCAACTCATCATGTATTGTTCTTTTCAATTTGGTTCATTTGTAATCTCGATTAAACTGTGTAATCACTGTAATTTACCTCTTATAAGTATGTTTTATATATGTGACTCCTATGTGAGTGAGGTCAATAGGTCATGTAGGGATCAGAGGTCAATGACTTTTGATTGTCAGAATTAATTAAACATTTGGTCCGCAAGCTTTATACTTTGTTTGATTTTCATGGACCTTAAACACAATGGCCTGCAGAAAGTTGCTAAGCTAAACCATGGTTTTAATTGCTCATAAAGCAGCACGGCTCATTGAACTGTTCCTCTTGAAAGCTGAAACGATACATATCAGTCCGGGACAGTTGGTGTTCAGTTAAAACCATGGTCTAGCCAAACACCTTTCTGGAATAATGGGTTTAAGTAGGAACACAAACATTGTAGCCCTGTGTAAGATCAAAAGTCATCTAGGTTCAAGTCATCCCCATGACCTACCTTCTTTCAGACCATGAAGTATTTTTGTTTCTATCTCAAGTCTTTGGATAGATTCCATACATTCATCTTCATGTCTTCTGCTTTTATCATTTGATGTAGAACATGGAGAAGATTCCAGCCCCTATTGTGCTTCACCTAGACCCCAATGATGAGAATATTATCCTGGGAATACCAGATGATAGAGATCCTAATGAAGTTGTGAGCCAACAACCTGTCAAGAAACAGCCAAGGAGATCCAAAATAGTGTTGGAGAAAACAGGAGTCACTAAAGCTGAACCTGAACCAGTAAGTTTATCTTTACAACTTGTGTCACAGCTACTTGGAGAAACTTTAGCATTGTTCATCAGTGAGTGAATACCATTTATACATATACTTTTTAATACATGTAAAAGAAAAAAAACATTGTAGTGAAAATCTTCCATAAAATGGCCTTTTGTGTTTATGTATAAAAGTAGTGATTTATATGTAGTGGTATATACTAAAATTCAAAAAATACCTATTTTATATCCAAGGTTGTGATTGGTCACTTAGCTATGTGTAAACAATGATCATACATGGTAAATAATTATATAATATTGAATGGCTTTGAGGGTGTTACAAGAAAATAGCAAGTAATTTTTTTAGCGAGTACAATATTTTCTTGTATCACCCGAAAATAAGCCATTCAATATTGTTATTATTAAATTTATATCAGACTTTTGAAAATAATTATTTGGCACAATATTCCTTTTCCTACCTTCAGCTAGAAATATTCTTGGAAAGGTGCCCGGATGTGTACAATATTTTTTTGAATATTGTACGCATCCTGGTACTTTCGTTAAAAATGTACAATACACAGATTTATAGTATTGTACAAAAGCTTGATATAAATAATACTCAATAAAACAGCTATATTGCCGACTTTCACATGTTTTGATTGGCTCAAAGATATTCTTACATGCAGTCCGTGATCTGATTGGCCTATTGCAATCATTTACTTTATCATATGATATGCTTTCAACCATTAATAACTAATAAGTACCAGATGAAAAGGATTTTTTGTAGCAGAATTTTGCCGGGATTTTGACTTTTTTGTACATCAAAAAAGGTATCGGTGAACAGGGTTCAGTTATATATGTCCATATGTAATTGATTTTCAAGCAATTACACATGGACACATAAATGAACCCCATAAATAAATAATTGATGATTGTTTACACTTCTGCACTACAGGAATCTTAGTATGTACCTCAGGAGTACTTTTGGATGTGCTACATCTGTTGATGGCAAATACTTACTGATCTTAGGCCATTTTTGGAAATTGACTTAATTAATTTCAATTTAATCATTTTCATGTTCATTTCATATATGATAAAATGATAACCAAATAGATCCTGACACGCACTATCAATGCTAAACCAACATCAATGAATGAAACAGATATGCCAGATGTCAAACAATCACAAAATGCATATCAAACAATGTATTGCTTTAAATTGTTGTGACAAGATTTCACCCCTTAAAGCTAGAAATGCATATTTTCCTACTGCAAAATAGCAAAATGCTCCAATTGATAGTTTTTTCAAAATATACTTTTGAAGAAGTGGGTTTGAGATCAATCAAGTATGTCAAACCATTGTGGCCAAACACACCGATTTCCAGTCTTAAACCACAAAAATAACCCCCAAATAAATGCCAATAAAGAGCAGTATATATTGCCCATTATCTCCAATAATCAGTTGTCACAGAAAGACAGCATGGTTATGGGCTGACTTTTAAGGAGACATATTGAGTATCCTTTTTTTCTTCTTCAAATTCTGAACTTTTGTTTACTCGTTTTCCTTTCAGATCCATTATGATGATGAAGATGACAGCAGGAATCCTTTCAATATCTCCAATGATGAGTTCTATTATCCCAAGAATCTTGGAGAAAATAAACTCAAAGCCAACTTAGCAGGAAGCTTACAGGTGAGAGAATTTTTGATTTTCTATAAAAGTTGCTTTCTTGGAGATATTATTACTTTTGGGTTTACTTTATAGGGTAAAATTGATTAGCTTTGCTTATTTAAAAAGGATGTGTTGTTGAAATATAATTTTCTTCAATGTGATTAGACAAACAATATACGTTTGATGATTCAATGGTGCTATACATATTGAGGAAGCATGTAATAGGTTTAGATTAGACATTCACCACTTCAGTTGATTAAAAAAAGACAAAACTTTTCTAAATAATTTGTGGGAAAAACATAATGTTGTGGACTATTCTCACTTATCATAAGAAAGTGCTGCTTTTGATCGAAGCAACTAATAGGATTTAATAAAAATATGCAGATGCATGGATGCATAGTTGTTGATTTGTAATGAACTACCCTGCAATGTTCGAATCCCTAAATAAAGAATGGTGTGATTTTGATGACAGTTTTGGTGTGAACATTTTCAGAAGAAAAAATTATGAAGTTAATTTTTATTGTTCAGGAATTTCCTTATCAGTTCATACCAGTAATGCCATGGGAAAATATGAAATATGCAAATGAAAATCAATCATATAATCACATATTTTTCTCTTCCCAGCACTCCACTCCAGCAGTAGAGCTGCGTCAGCCATATTTCCCCACTCATATGGGTCCAATGAAGCTGAGACAATTCCACAGACCGATATTCAAGAGATACTCTCATGGTCAACTCGCAAATCCCGGTAAACACCCAGTCTATCCACTGATCAGAAGAATAAAGACAAAAGCCAGGGTAAGAGACTGTTGATCATATCAGGAGAAAAGTATTTGCACATTTAGGTGTGATAAATATTTTGCAAGGTTTTAAAAACTATGAAATATGCACTATAGGCCAAACAATAATTTATTGGACAGTGTTAACAAAAATCTAGAGTACAGGGCCCCATTTTATAAATGCAGCCCCTCCATGGATTTTTGTTTAAAATGGCCTATAAATATTTATTTTGCCTGTAGTATACTCCAGCGATTGAAGGGTACTTTGACTGAGGACTGTAACTATCGAACAGTCAAGTGCTAAAGTCGCGTGAAGAAAACCTTTTCAAACGCAACTCGCACGATACTCGTGAGCTCGCGTGATTTGTCTGTTCTGTTGCTGTGTGACTTGATGATCGATTTGATTGGTTTGTTGTTCACACACGATGCAATTTGGTCCCGCGCAGAATGAAAAGATTTTTTCAGATGACTAATAGTGTTGGGTCACTAAGCCAAGTGTGTCTGGCGCAATCCCATAACCATAACTTAGTTGGGCAATTGCAATATTAAAATGTTCAAAAGTCAGAATAATTTGGTCAATAAACTTAAAGATCCAGAAACTTAAAGATCCAGAAGTTTTTGAAAGCTCTATATTATAACCAGTTTTCAATTGATTTTATATATGTACAGCTTTTAAGGCCAACTCATGCAAGACTATGATCATCATATTGCTAAAAAATAAAGGTTGATCAGAATTATCCAGATTTAAAAACTTTTCTGAAACCTTAAATTCACTTGTATATAACTCCATTTAGAGCCTTGTAACATGCTATTTTGATTCCAGCAAAGAGAGCAAGAGCGGCAAGCCTCAGGAGGTGGAGAGATGTTCTTCATGCGCACCCCAGAGGACCTGTCAGGCATGGATGGGGATATTATATTAGCTGAGTATTGTGAGGAGTATCCGCCTCATATGATGCAGGTTGGCATGGCTAGTAAGATATGCAATTACTTCAAAAGGGTAAGTTAAAATCTGTATACAAATAATAAATGTTTATGAATGCAATGGTGCTAATGTTTTCATGAGGTGAAAAATGACCTAGCCGTGTGAAATCGAACACGTCATCATTCACCGTTCAAAATTTTTTTTGTATAAATGTAAAATTAATTAGCAGGTAGCCTTACCATGTATATGGTTTAAAGTTTGAGACTGGTTCAAATGCCAATTAATCCTAACTAATGGAAATGTGACAGGGTTCTTTTCCAGATATCAAACCCTGGATCTCTTGTACTTCAATCCATTGTGTACCTTAAGCAATTAGAAGGGACACGTGTGGTCTAGCGGTTAAAATCCCTGACTCCTATTCACCAGGCATTGAGGGTCGTGGGTTTGAATCCAGTGAGCGGCGTGTGTAGTGTCCTTGAGCAAGATACCTGCCCTCATGTGCTCCTCTCCATCTAGGTATCAAGTGGGTACCGGCATTCTTCAGTACCGGGAAGGTAGTATACTCGCAGTAAAGGTGTGGCTGTCCCTTCACCGCAAATATAACAAAAAAGTGTCTGGCACAATCGCTTCAAAAGAGAGATAGGCCCTCCGACCTGTGATAGAAGGTTAATTAATAACCCCTTTAATTGATACCTAGGTGGTACTTGTCACCTCTATTTAGACTAAGCAAACATTTTGTTTGTTTTCATTTGTAGAAACCAGGAACAGAACCCAAGCCACCAAGCTATGAGCACGGGGAAACCAAGTTTGTCCATACCTCACCGTTCCTGGGTAACATCATGCCTGGCGATAGTATGCAAGCAATAGAAAACAATCTGTACAGGGCGCCTGTCTACCTGCATACTGTACCCAAAACAGACTTCTTGGTTATTAGAACAAGGCATAAGTGAGTATATCAAGTTTGTCCATACCTCCCCATTCCTTGGTAACATCATGCCAGGTGACAGTATGCAAGCAATAGAAAACAATCTGTACAGGGCGCCTGTCTACCTACATACTGTACCCAAAACAGACTTCTTGGTTATTAGAACAAGGTATAAGTGAGTATATCAAGTTTGTCCTTACCTCACCATTCCTTGGTAACATCATGCCAGGTGATAGTATGCAAGCAATAGAAAACAATCTGTACAGGGCGCCTGTCTACCTACATACTGTACCCAAAACAGACTTCTTGGTTATTAGAACAAGGCACAAGTAAGTATATTGATTTACATTTCTTTGTATTTGCAATTGGTCACCATTGAATATATAGCAGTGTCACTCCCATATATGATGAACAGTGTTCCTGCTAAGGCCGTATGGCGCACCATTGGCTCAGGAACCTGAAAGCAGGTTCCTGAAAATGTATGAAAACAGATGTTTTTTCTTGGTTTATTCAGCTAATTTTTAGGCTCAGCTCGTAATTTTGGCACGAACAACTTTTCACGGTTCAAAAATAGGTCAAATTGGTGCAAGATCAAAAACCTTAGCGGGAACACTGATGATGACTGATGTCAACTACCTATGATAAAACTCTTTTTTTCCTTATTTTTCTCAAACAATAATACCAATTATAATTTTAAAGTGAAATATCAAATTTTTTAGTGCTTCATGTGAAAAATGCAAATTTATCTATTTAGCTGTAAAAGATAAATTTCCTTAAAAGATTTCAAGAAATTTACACTGAAGACATGATTTATAAGAATCAACACAAAAATAGATAAAATTCTTTCAAATCTTTGCTGATAATATTTTGCATTTTCTTTATTCAAAATAATAATCATAAAAATATTATGAATCTGAAATCTACCAAATGATGATTGAAGCTGAAAAATTCCCCAGCCACGCAGCATCCAAGGAATTAGGGAAGGGCCATTATGTATTCCTATGCACCATTGCCATGGCAACCGGTAACATAATGATGTAAATTGTAACATGTTTTGAAAGCAGTTAGTGTATATTGTATAAATATATATAAGTGTCATGTACACCTACTTGTATAAGATGAAAAAAGATGTTTCATTGTATACATACAACGAAGGGGAAATTCCACCTTAAAGAACTTGTAGTAGAAACTAAAATATTTTTCATCTCTTACAATAGATACTACATTAGAAACATCCAACATATCTACACTGTTGCTCAAGAATGCCCTCTCATCGAGGTCCCTGGACCCAACTCTAAGAAAGCCAACAATCACATCAGAGACTTCCTGCAGGTCTTTATCTACCGGCTGTTTTGGAAGAGTCAAGATCGGCCGCGGAGAATCAAGATGGAAGATATCAAAAAGGCGTTCCCGACCCACTCAGAGAGTAGCATCAGGAAAAGATTAAAACTGTGTGCTGATTTCAAGAGAACAGGTGAGTAGATGGAATCCTTAGTCCTAAACAAAAAGTGTCACTGGGGTTGGGGCATTCAGGATATTACTTGGCTCCCAGAACGTGGCGTATGCTTGTCCCAGTGTGTCACAGTTTTAGACAAAAGTGCAGTAAAAATTATTCTTTTTGTTGGTCGGGATTCAGTTAATGATGTAAGACTGCAACACTTAATGGTGGAGCATAATAATTAACCCAACACTTTTTGGGTATGAGCATAGTATGTTAATTATATCTTGTGTTACACTCCAGTTCCCTTAGATAATCAGTGTAACTGTTACATTATAGAACAATATTTGACCAGTGAAATGTAACAAATATATATTATATTCAATAATGGCAGTACTTTGCATATGTAAGTACATGTAGTGTAATAGATGTGTTACTATTTGATGCAAAATTATGTAGCTTAAGACTGCGTTCACATAGAAGTATACGGTATATGATTTTCGCTACACACGAATAGCGGAGGCACTCATATTCTTGGTGACGCCGATAATTACCTATCAATTTCAAATATGAGTGTCTCCCCTGGGAGCGTATAGCAAATATCGTATACCATATACTTCTATGTGATCGCAGCCTTACTCATGTAGAGTGTTATTCCGCTTTGACTTTTCAATATTAGTATAGTTTAGCCTTTGCTTCAAGTAGAATTAATCAAGTAGTCTGACTAATTAATTCTAGTAGTAGTAGTAATGCTTGGTATTCATGACTACTACCATTTTATTTTATGCAGGACCTTCATTGTATTTACGCAGGAAAATGTATACATGGATGAAATACCCTGATGCTGATGGTACATTAAAAATGGACTTATTCTTGAGTTTCAGTTTTAACTTTATATTTATCAGTTCAGTTTGTTTTATATCTTAGTAGCAATAAAGGGGATGGCTTGTATGCACAAGCCAAACTGCCTTGGATGGCTTTCTTAAAGTAATTTGCCAAGTTGACTCTATTGTGATATTCCTGTAACAAACCAAACCTCCACCACAGTGAGCCTGGTACCTTTTCCAGTATGAATAAATGTTGATATAAAGTTGACACATTGGTGAAGAAGTGCATATATGTGACCATCAACCACAAATCTCCATTAAAGGTGGCCCCTTATCAGGGTGCCGTTTCACATAACTTTGTTTTTAGGATCGATCCTTAACCGATTTTGTTTAGGATTAATCCTAGCTAAGGATCGATCCTTAAAGTTTTGTGAAACGGCACCCAGGTTTTTTCTGGAGATTCATAAAGAAGACATAGTATCACAATTCGATAAATTAAAATGCCGCTAAAATGATTGATAACACATAGCTTTGAATAGCAAGATGATTCAAATTAGTGAAAATTAAAATGCACACAAAAGTAATGTTTTCCAAATTTTGCTAAATTTTCATGCTGTGAAATTAAAGTGTTACAGTACTGTGTTTTGGAGCACTGTGATGCAGTGGTGAGATCATTGAACTCATAATCAAGATGATGTTGGTTCAAGCCCGGCCCTGCTGCCACAGTGTTGAGTTCTTGAGCAAGATTCTTTATTCCTCCCCAACCAGGAAATTGAATTGGGTACCGGTATTATGTAAAAATACTACTGGGAAGACTCATTTGTGCCGTAATTGATGCCCCCCACAAATATACACAGTATTGTGGAGTCTGGCCTACATTAAGGAAATGGAGATGGTCACCACTGCTGTTAGCAATTAAGCTTCAATTTTGAATTATGTTTTGTTTTTACCATTTTTATGAAGGTTATGCTTTATTGTTGTTCTATATTTAACCAAGACCATTTGTCTTGTTTTATCTGTTTCACAGATACAGAACTGAGTTATTAAATATGATGGCATCTGGTGTTTGAAAACTAGTTTCATAATTCAGTGCTAAAGTGATCCACAGTAATTATTTCTTTTAAAATTAAGTGTTCTGAAATTGATGGAAAAAAAATCAAACAGTTATTTTACGAAAAAAAGAAAAAATATTTGTTTTTGTTTCAATTGATCAGGTATTTTATGTAGAGTTATATAGGTCTGATTGTTGGAATTATATTGAACAATTTTGGTAAAAAGAAGTAATCAACTTTGAATACATTATCATTGAATATTGAAAAATCGACACCACAATTGATTGTTTGTGTTGTATTCAGTGTTGCCAAGACTGATTTGGTAGGCCAAATTAGTGATTTGTTACTGATGCTATTAAAGCATTTCTGCAACTTTGCAAATTTCAAGTGACTTTAATGAACACATCTTCCTAAAAGACAGGCAACTGTGTGAATATAGTCACTTTAAATAGATAACATTATCTTTTCCCCTGATTTTGATGTTTTTGTGACTGCCCACCATGACTTCAAAGAGTTTATGCAATACCAAGTATTTTGCTGTTTATGAAAGTTTTAGTCACACATTTTTAGACTTTAATGTTTTGAGTAATTGGTTACATTTTAGTTGCTCTGTTGATTTGTTTTTGCTGGCAAAAGAATGTTAGAAAAAAAAAACCTTACACATTTAAAAAACATGATATTATCAGAATATTTTATGTATTTGATCATTTTTTGTAGGTATGGATTCCAACTGGTGGGTAATCAAGCCTGATTTCAGATTACCAACAGAGGAAGAGATCCGAGCCATGGTGTCTTCTGAACAATGCTGTGCTTATTACAGCATGCTGGCTGCTGAACAGAGATTAAAGGTATATTCATATACACAGGGTATTAACTCACACAGCTTAATACACACCCGTCGGGAATCACCTCCAAACGAGGACATTTATTATCCAACTGAGGACACACACATTCTGCAGTTAATCTGCTAACCATAGACGTACTATGATATGGTGCTATTTAATAGCGGACATTTCCTATACCCCCATAATGGGGACGTGCTCTAAATAACATTTTTATGTTATTTTCATCATCATGCACCTCTCTCCAACTGAGGACAGTCCACGGTTTGGTGTATTTCCACGTTTAGAGTGTGTTTTCAGCAAGTTGTCCATTTACCTACCCACACAAATCAATCTTTTTTTTTTGGGGGGGGGGGAGACAGAGAGGAGATTGTGGATCAATGCCTCTCTCCTTCAATTTATGGGATGCAACTGAAAAGCATTTGTTTTGAAGACAAAAAATATTGTTTCACATATGCAGACCTCTATTTTCAAACTTAACAGATAATTCAAATATTTGAGAAATTATACATAAAACTGTTTACTTCGATGACTAAATAAGCATATTTTTTGAGACTTTTGCCAAATTATTATAGAGTTTACTCAGAGGACCTAATTTTTTCAAAAACTTTTGCAGAAAAATATATTTTGAAAAGTTTTTAAAATGAAGTTTTTTAGTCAAAAGTATGATGCTATAAATTGATTCCTTGTGCAATTTATTACTTTACAAAGTTGTACTTTATATTTTTCTTTAGTTTTCAAGTTACGAGAAAATAGTTTTATAGTATTGCAAGGTTCTCGACCTCCCGGCACTAAATGTATTATTTGGTTAATATATTGTTTAATATATTGTTTTATTTTTAACTTTTTTCCAATTTGTTTCTTAGGATGCTGGTTATGGTGAGAAATCTTTCTTTGCTCCAGATGATGATAATGAAGAAGATTCTCAGAAGATTGATGATGAGGTAAAGTTGTCTCAAAAGCCTCAGAGTATTCTAAAAATATACATATCCATTGAATTTATAGTGCCCTATGCCTTTAATGATTTGTAATTTCTTGCAGCCCCAGCATAGTGTACAAATGTTCACTGACCACTTTGGTCCGAATAAGAGGCGTTCAACTCCAAGCATCATTTCAAGTTCAAGTTTTTCGCATTCTAGTGACAAGTAGTTGAATGAATATAACATATGGCAGCCATTGCAGATATATCTTTCTTGCACTCACTTGAGAATTTAAACCATTATTATATAACTCAAAGATTCTTGTCATTTGATTGATTAACAGGCATTCAGCACTTTTTACTCATCGGCAAAAATGCATTTTTTATTTTCCATTACACTCGACCAGTGCAAATGGAAAATAAAAAATTCACTCCGTTTATCAATGCATAGTTAGCTTTATAGTATAAATAGACCTTTCAAGATATAGGCCTTAAAAATGAAATGCATCAAATGACAAGAATCTTTAAATGAGTTATATAAAACAAATAATTAATGTTTCAAGTCGTGCAATGGATAGAATATTCTCATTAAATGAAAAATGAAATGTTCCATTTAACTCGGCTTCATCTCATTAAATGGAACATTTCATTTTTCATCTCATGAAAATATTCTTACCATTGCACTGATAACATTTATTATTTGTATATGATGTTCATAGCTGTCAGATTTACAGTAATATTGGACAGGTATATTGGACAGAATACAAAAAATCAGATTTTTTACATAATAATGATAAAATTTGATGGATTTTTTCGCATGATACTTAAAGATATTGGTCTCGCTATGAGTTTTCAAAATAACGAGCTTGACGCTGCGCGTCTCGCATGATATTTTGTAAAACTCATAGCTCGACCAATATCTTTTTGTATCATGCTCAATCCATGCAATTTTGTATCATTGCATGCGTTCAATCCATGCAATTTTATATCATTGCATGCAGCCAGGATCTCAAATTCCTGAGTTTCATACAGGTTTCTACTTTACAATTAAAGGTGTAGGTTCCTATTTTAGGATGTGTATAATTTACTTTTAAGTGATTGACCTTGACCTCTGAAATATATTGGGCAAGGTTTCAACCTTGTTTCTGTTTTCTCTTGAGAGGCAAAAGAAAGTATGCAACCCTGTGGATGAGGCTGTTATGTAAATAAAATAGAAATGGAAAATAAGTATACCAATTAATATTACATTTTGTACCATCTCTGAAACTATAAAGAATTTGGAGGTGAAATTTTGGATTCATAATCAGAAAAATATGGGCTTTCATATGGCATAAAAAATATACTACTTCCGGTTGAGGCCTGGGGGATGAGAATGTTACGGAACCTGTACCTTTAACAGTTATTTCTTTGTCCAAGTGGATTTCAAGTGCTATCAACTTTGGCACTACTGAAACTCGAACTTATGACCTTTCTGCACCGTAATCATGTGGCTCGCTGGTTGAACTGAGTTAACTTTATTGCTATAATAACCCAGCATATTTTTTAGTCAATTTGGAAGCAAAAAGAAATATAATTGAGTATAGAAAAATGAGCTAAATGTGACAAATGCTTGCTGTATTGTTTCTGTACATATTAAAAATGGAACAGGAAAGGAATCCATTTTGTTTATTTAGCCAGAATATATACCTTGTCTGTTGTGGATATTACAACACTCAAATAAGTAAGATTTATGTACTTCTTACATGCCAGTATCCTTTTTTGCCACAAGGAAAACAGAAACAAGTTGGATATAGAATTTTTATTAGGGATTCATAAATATGGAGGCAGGACTGGTGCTTAATTAAAGCCACACAAATTGCAAGTCCAATACTCTAACCTATGCATGCCACAAAACAGTACATCTGAAGAAAACAATAATTTGTCATGCTTTTAATCTTTTTCCTAGGTGAGAACAGCACCATGGAATACTACCCGTGCATTTATTTCAGCTATGAAGGGCAAGTGTCTTCTAGCTGTAACAGGGGTAGCTGATCCAACAGGATGCGGAGAGGGGTTCTCTTATGTCAAAGTGCCAAATAAACCCACGCAAACAAAGGTAAGTGTGTTGAAACAAATACAAATCTTTCTTGTTTTGTCAAAGACGGATAAATCCATTTGATATATATGAGAGCTGTTAACTCAGCTTTTAATGAATTATTGATTCTGAGCATTCATGAATTGAATTTGAAAAACTGACGATAGATGATAACCCAAACGGGTGTTTTATGTATGCTTTATAAATTGAGTATTTGATCATGACCAGTACACTTAGATCTATGATTTAATTTGATTTGAATGTTGTGCCAAGTATGCCCCAATTTTGACTGCCCCGTGCAGATGCATTGTGAACTAATGGGATGTAGGAATACAGATTCTGTCCAAATGATAGACCTGTTAATCACCAAAGTTGATAGGGAGACACATCCTATTTGTGATCCTCTTCCAAAGAAAGCAAAAATCCCCTTTACCTTTATAAGTCTCTGTGTCAACAACTTGATATTACATGATTCACTTGATGAAAACTCCCAACTTTCTTGTATTTCTAGCAACAACAACAAGAGAAGCAGGCGGAGGAGGCTAACACACCTGGACGGGAGAAGAGAACGGTAACAGGAACGGATGCGGATCTGAGGAGACTCAACTTGAAACAGGCCAAACAGTTGCTCAGAAATTTTGGCATATCAGAGGAAGATGTAAGTTTAGTTTTGGACAGAACCAAAAGTTCTGGCATTTATTAAATCAGGACTTTTTTTTTCTACAATCGTATTACAAAGGCAAATCTATAAACACACAGAAAGTAAAAAGCACAGGTAACAATCAAAAAATATCTAATTAGATCTATGTGACTAGACAGTTATAGCATGCAAAACAATATTCCATTTATCCAACCATCTATCCAGCCTATTATTTTTGGCTGCACTTTATTTCTCAGTCTCTTTATATGATGAAAGCATTT
>JXSR01S013273.1:34416-51674 GCA_000969725.1 Ophiothrix spiculata
TGTACAATCATATGATTTGTTTTGAAGTTTTGGGCATGTCTTGTCTTCTGTGCGTCGGATTTGTGACTGTTTACTTTCTCCTAGTATTGTGTTATTAGACTATTAGGCCCTACTTTGGGGATGGCCCATTCAGGCCTTTTTGGCCTTTTGCCATCTCCTCAATATCATTCTTTGTTGTATTTTATGTATAATGTTTTGTTCTAAGCTCTGTTCCGTGTATTTGAGTGTGATATTGGAATAAATTGATATGATATGATATGATATGATCAGTTTATGAACATGTATGGGGTGCAATAACATCAATTGGCCAAGATTGTAGTCCAATCAATGGTATTATGATCAAGATTAAATAAATTGCTTATTTGCCTTACTTTATTGTAATGAATTTCTTAATGTAGTTGATCATAGCTAATCACACAAATTAGCAGACCAACCTTCCAGTAATATATACTTTTGATAGAATAATTTAAAGTGCTTTTATATAAAGATTTTTTTGTCTTTCGCATAAGTTTTTATTCATCTTTGTCTTTACAAAACAAAATCAACAGGTATTTCTTCATTTTAATATATTTCTTATTCTAAGTTCTTGATCTAACATGATTGTTATGTTTCCTTTATACCATATTTATATTTACTTATACACATTTTTTCAACAGAAATTATGTTGTTTACATATAGCCACGCAAGTTTTTATTGTTTTCATTTATACCGAATAATATATGCATTGTGGATAGCTTGAATTTCCTATTTAAAGTTTTTGAAAGCATCTCATTCACTTTAACTCATACAATTCGAATTTCATTTTATGTTACAAAAAATGTTCTGTATCATCCAATATGTTGTAACTTCATAATCTACAGACATTTTTACCCTAGAAATGACTTTTTAAACAATTCTCAAGGCTTATTTTCTACCCTTAATATTTTTTCACACTTTTGGCATTGAAACGCAGGGTCAAATCTGCAACATGTCATAGGCGGCTCTGAAATACAAATTGCCCATAAAATCAGAACGGTTCGACCGATTTAGCTGAAATTTGAAACTTAGAACTCTTTCATGATCATTTTTTCATATGACAATGAAAACTCAATTTTGAAAAAATCAGACCAAGCTCCTTAAAGATTAAAAAATATAGCCCCTGTAACATTACCATTATCCATGGTTTTCAAAATGAAATCTTGAACATCTATTAAAGTAGTAGATGCAAAGTGATTGGTACGTAAACCAGACTGATCATTTGAGAGTAAATGTATGATTGCCCATGTTTGATATAAAATTGGATGGATTGAGCATGATACAAAAAGATATTGGTCGAGCTATGAATTTTACGAAATATACGCGTCTCGCACGATAATTCTAAAACTCATAGGGAGACCATTAGTGAGTATCATGCAAAAAAATCCATCCAATTTTATCATTTTTATGTTCAAAATCTGATATTTTGTATTCTGTCTGATATCACAGTCTGATTTTTTTATAAATCGGACAGCTCAGAACATAATAATGTTTGAAATTTGTGTGCTAGGTTGGTACTCAATCGATTATTTTTGTGGTTTATCTCCACCCACCACATATAGCAACACTCAGAACCTGTCAAACAAGCTCATACTGTAAACTGCTGAAATTAGTGACTGTGTCATTTGCCTCTGCTACAGTAAGTTCTTCATTACTTGAGGCAGTCAAACCTTTTGGATATTCAACATCCACTGTGACTAGTCCTATGGGTTGACCTTCATATATGTATCAAATGTCATTGTGTCAAAATTACAATACTCCTTCAAGCAAATTTCAAGCTCATTGTGGTCTGCTGAAATACTTGATTCTGCCATTTGCCTCTGCCACAATAAGTTCATCATCACTGGAGACAGTCAAACCTCTTGGACATTCCGTATCCACTGTGACATGTCCTAGGTGTTGGCCTTCATGTGTATACCAGAAGATGTCACCATGCCCAGCGTCATTAATCACAAAGATCTCATCTTTGGAGTTACAACAGGTATATCCTGGATCCCATGCCATTCCATCATGCGGGGGGTCAATTTCAGTGATAACAGCACCATCGTATGACATCACTTGAAGTATCCCAGTCAGATCGTCATCTAAAAGTGTTACTACCAGTGTGTTCTGAGATGTCGGTGAAATATAGTGTACGTGCATTGCAGTTTTAAAACAGACTATTTGTGATCCATCTGAGTAGTGAACAGATATCATACTGTCAGACAATCCTGCTATGATTCTACCCTTTTTATCCACTGCCACTGCTTCTGGTGGGTTCTTGGTTGTAATTGGACTCAGTTGTTTGCCTTCTCTGTTGTAACACAGCAACTTAGCATTACCATCAGTAATGATTCTTTCATCAGAGGTCACAGCAATTGCACATGATTTACTAGGTGTGCATCTAAGGTTACATTTATAGATACCCATGGAGGAGTAAATTTTTGCACCACGTTTCTCGCTGGCTATTACCAATTCACCATCAGGGAAAACTGCAATATCTCTTAAACTGTCAAATCCAGTAGTGCAAAAGTTTTTAGATGGTGCCCAGATATGTGATATCTGCCTGGTTGTTTGGGCATCATCTGGTTTGTTTTGCTCATAAGCAGGCAAATCTGATTTCAGCTTTATGTAATCTTCAGGCTTTCCAGCCTCAAATGAGAAAGTACAGAGTGATTCATCGATGTCATGTTCATCCTTTAAAGAAATAATACCTTCCATGGTTGTTTTGAGTGCTGAATACTTGAATGTTATATCATGATCAGACCCATGGCTACTCAGACCTTCAACTAAACTACCTGCTTTTACAGATGATGAAACCTTTGATTTAATTTCATCTTGAGCATCATTAAGTTGCTTGTCTTTCATAGAATACTCTTCTGAGAGGATGACTCTTTCCTTTTGTAACAATTCCTGCAATTTTTCAGTTGTTTCTGTGATCACCCTTTCCAAGTTATTATTTACTTTTTGATATGATTTACCAAGACTGTCTCTGACATGTTCTGTCTTTAAAAGATAAGAACGATATGCTACTTGTTTTCCCTCCAAAGCTGATGCAAGTTGCTGCAGGGTTTTCACTTGCTTCCCTGCTGCTTCTGAAAGAGGGACCCTGTCATGCTCAACAGCACAGGTTTTCAGTGTTACGCAATCATGACATACTTGCTTATCTTCAGAATTACAATAAAATCGAATCATTTCACCGTGTACTGGACAATGACGTCCCTGGCTTGAGATCTTTCCTGATAAGACATCTACAGCAGGAACAATCTTGTGGTCTTTTGTAACTTTGATGGCATAGTGCTGTTTGTGGCATTGCTTGCAGAGGTATTGCTTGCAGTCTAGGCAGTGACTGTCTGCAGGTTTAGTACATAGGTCACAGGGTGCTGTACTTGTGGTATTTGTTGAAATCTGAAAATCAAACATAAAAACTAAAAATGATGGCCATAAACTGTTCATTACTATAATATATAATGATTTAGAAGTTATAAAGTCATTGAAGTGTTAACTTTGCCACTTTTAAGGTCCTGTTCCCAGTTCATGACAGATGCATGTGTATCCTGGATCAGGCTTGAAGGGGCTGAGGTCACTGTACTGTATATTTAGTATGCCATATTTGTCTACAAGGGATCTATAATACCTTGGGCGCACTTTCTATATCTATGTTTCTTCCCATCTTGTGAAGCATAGAAATGAGAATACTTTTGCGCATCTTTTGAGAAAAAAATGACAAAAATTTTTGGTGGGAAGTTTTTGAATCAACACTAAATAATGTCACTTTTGCCACATTTCCCATAGACCCCATTACTAATTTTTCCCCAAAACCCTCCAAATGCTGTTTTTAAACTGACTCGCATGCAAAAATGAGTACGTTGACCCCAAATTTTTCATTTTAAAAATAGGTTCTACATTGATAAAATATCATTCATGCTGATTTTACTTGAACATTTTGAGCAGATCTATCATGGACCAGACACCTTAAATTGTTGAAGTTTTCTTATATATCTCAGACTTGTAACTTGTTGGCATTTTTGTTTTAAACTTTTTATTTTGCAGGCCTAATAGTGATTTGAATAAGTTAAAATTTGCAATTAAAAGGTTGAAATTCACATAGAGCTTAGGCTTTCTATCTCAGACAAAAGCGCCACAAGGACTTGAATCAAGTCTAAATGCATGTGCCGCTTAAGGTGTTCATTTCAAAAGTTGATTGCTGTAAAAAGCTAGTTGGCAGTTGTGCGTGATAAAAATCCTTAAGCACGCATCAATCTCAACCGTGCATAATTTACTCGTACGTTCTTGAGTCACGGACATATTTTGCGGGAAACACAACTTGAAGTGAAAATGGCGCCGCTCAGCAGAGAAAGTGGCAAATCATAAATGTTGAAAGAGTCAAAAGTAATCTAATTAAAAATATCAGAGCTGAACGCATAAGGCATCCTACTGATTATGCAGTAAAAGTACAGAAACAGTCGGAGAAGGTAGGCCTGTGTCAAGAATCTGCAACTTTGACTGGCAACTGTAGAAAGGCTCTATTGATAAATTATCAGAAATCTTGCAGCAAGAAATTCTATTATTTCTACATGTCAGATATTCAAAAACGGCCTATGTAAGAAATTATGTTATTACGTTTTCCGTTATTTTCCGTAATCTTAAATCAATCGTAAAATGTTATGATGTGTTGTAACGGCATTTTCTGTATTTAAAATCATTAAAACAACTGTATTTTTTCCAGTGGTTTGGTGCATTACATTTTTCGGGAACTAGGAGTATACAGCGTAAATGTATGGGCATTTCTTACAGTGTACATGCTAACGAAATAATCTGATGGCAATGATACAATGATAAAGTTAAGGTTGTTGTTTTTTTCGTCATCTTCAAGATACAATGATAGTTCTTTTAGTTCTAAAAATGGTTAAGTAAAGTTCACTGGAGATCCAACGTAAATAATGAAAAATGTATAGGTAGATCCAATAGACAAGATACAAAACGTGTCAAGGATCAAATATGATACAGGAAGTTATAACTAGATCAAAAATAGTAAATTAGAGGTAAAAAGGCAAAGTAAGCACACTTGATGAGGGGAAAATCTAAAACAATATATAGGCCAAATAATAGTAAGTATGTATATAGGCCAAAAGGAAATACAACAGGTACAAGACAAACAATCCAGATTCACCAAAAATTCCTTATTTAATACAAAAAATGGCACATGCACCATTTTTGTATTTGCTTTAGGCCTATTTTATGCACACCGTTATTTAATAGGCCTATATTGATATAGAATTGGATGGATTGATCATGATACAAAAAGATATTGGCCAAGCTGTGTGAGTTTTACAAAGTGTCGCGAGAGACACATGTTTCAAGCTCAATATTTCTAAAACTCATAGCGAGACCAATATCTTTGAGTATAATGCAAAAAAATCCATCCAATTTTGTCATCATCATGTTCAAAATGTGATATTTTGCATAATCGGGCAGCTCAGAACATAATGTTTTATATTTTCATTATATATCACCAGTGGATACCGGCTCTTTTATCTCCTTATCAATCTGGAAATTTGCGCCAGATTTACTCATTTGTATGCATACTACGTGACGTATATCAATATGTGCCCACGCATATTTTTTAATTTGCTTATCATTTTTTTTTGTGTGCCAAAAATCAATAGTTGTCAAATAACACAAATTAATTAACACAAAATTGAGTTCAGTGACCATATTTCTCTTATTTATGAGTTTTGTAGATATAACTTGTGTGCACAATATATCAAAAAAAACCCAAAAATTCTATGAAAGTTTTTCATGTTATGACTACTATTATCCAGCATAAAATGTGATTTCCCATAGGGTTGTGTACAAAATTTTGACCAAAAGTGCGAAAAATTGTGTTTTTAAATGCGTTCTATCTAAAAACGAATTGCTGGCCCCAATTTGTTTTATTTGTGATAAGCATGTATGGATTAAATCATCTTTGAAAGAAGTTTAAGCGATTTCTATGAAAAAGTTGAACATGGTTCTAACCCGTAAGTCCAACCATAATGAGAAAATGACGAGCATCATTTTCTAATTTTCCTCAAAATCATTATGTAGAACAGTTTTAGATATATGGCTATGTAAACTTAATTAAGGCCAAGAAAAAATAATTGCTTGTTTGCCCTATCGCGACCGACCGAAAAATTATGAAAATCGTGAGTCGCTTTTTTTTTTTTTTTTCATTCATAAACATTTAAAAAAATATATTTTTGCAGAAAAAAAAAATATTACAAGAAAATTATACTTATCTAATATAATTTTTAGCTTTTTGAAACCCAAACACATCAATTTTACCTGCAAAAATGTTTTAAAAATCGTTGTATAGACCATATCTATAATTGACATCCTCCCGCCGTTGATGGGGTAATTCCACAGAATCGGACGGGGAATGAAACTCAGAGCGAGATTAAGTAGTGTATTTATCAGGTAGAGTTACTGGAGCAATTTTCCTGGATCTTAAAAAAGCTTTTGATACTGTCGACCACAATCTCCTTCTCAAAAAGCTTCAGGGTTATGGAATTATTGGAAGCTCTCTTCAGTGGTTCGATTCATATCTTAAAGACAGATCTCAGTGTGTTAATATTAACTCTACCCTGTCTAATATGCAAAGTATTGATATTGGAATTCCACAAGGTTCCATCTTAGGTCCGCTTTTGTTCATTATTTATGTTAATTCACTTCCTGATTCTGTGAAATGTAAGTGTGTTATGTATGCTGATGATACATCTCTTTTAGTGAGTGCATCAGATCCTGTAACTTTGCAAACTAAACTTAATGAGAACTTTAATATGATTGCTAATTGGTTTAAAAGTAATCATTTGACGTTGAATATCAAGAAGACTAAGTTTATGACATTTGGAACTAGGCAGAATTTAAGTAGGTTTAAGAATATAACAGTTAACTATGGAGATGCTATTATAGAAACTGTAGATAAATTTAAGTACTTAGGCATCTTTTTTGACCCTTGTTTATCATGGGATGATCATGTCAATTATCTTTCTTCAAATGTATCTAAACGTATTGGTGTTATATGTAGAGTTAAGAAATATCTTCCTTGTAACACAGCGCACTTATTAGCAAAAACTATGGTCTTCCCTCATTTTGATTATTGTAGCCCTGTTTGGTCAAATTTCAGTGCTAAGCACCATAACAGCCTTCAAGTTCTGCAAAATAAACTTGCTCGCATTCTTCTCCATGCAGATATCAGGACATCAGTTAATAAAATGATGGAAGATCTTAATTGGAAAACACTTGATGTCAGATGGAAAAATCATGTAATTATTATGACATTCAAGTGCTTACAAGAATTTGCTCCTAGTTATATGTCTTCATATTTCACTTTTACACGTTCAGCTCATGACAAAAATACAAGAAGTCAGCATGGTAACATCCTTATTGTGCCTCCATGGTACAACTCTGCTGGAAAAAGGGCTTTTAAGTATAGGGCTGCTTCCCTATGGAATGGTCTTCCTGTTGATATTCGCACAAACTTCTTGAACATGAGTTTGAATGACTTTAAGAGTGCTTTAAATACATATATGTAATTTTCCTTGTATATTCAGGTAAAATTGTTGTGCATATTTTATAACATTCTTCATATCATAATTATTGTTCACATTGAACACATGTATATAATTTGTTTAAATATTTTCTGGACCTCTTGGGAGACCAGTACTTATGTATTGAAAGAGTTTTTTATCCAGAATAAAGAAAGATTAAACTAAACTAAACTATCATACTTGGCCTCGTTCTGAGTTCCGATTCACCACCCGAATCTGTGGATTTACCCCATTAACGGCGGGAGTATGTCAATTATAGATATGGTCTATATCGTGGATTGATTGTGCAAACGCGGAAAAGATCCGGGTTGGGCCGCACAACACTCAATGGGGAAGTTATTTGGTGTGCGCTCTTTGGTATTAATTGGTGACGAGCTGTAGTCAGTTAAAATTGGCAGCCTGGTTTCCAATATGGCGACGTACGCTGTTTGTATGTCAGCCCATGAAGGCAACAAAATCATGTGGAGTTTGGTATCATCCATTGATTTAAGTGGCACGTTTTTGACACTGTTTGATCTTCATAATAACAAGGCATTAGAATGTGTATCGGTGCATGTAAACTCAGTTTCCATGTCTTGTTCTTTGACTGTGTTACTATGCATTTGTGACTTACAACTCCGTTTTATACATTATAACAACAACAAAAAAATCGACCTGATTTTTTTCATGATAGGGCAAACAAACAATTTGTTTTTCTTGGCCTAATCTAAAAAAGTGAAGTGAATTGATCATCATAATTTATGATGATTTTTACTGTGTTTTGTATACAGTTGTAATCAAATGTAAGCAATAAAAATGTATCAAAATGTAAAACAAACAACATGGAAAAGAACAGATGTAGAAAACAGATGTTATCAATATCATAATTCAAATAAATATTATTTTATATAACTCAAACAAATATTGTACATGATTATCAGTAAGATAAGGGTGAATGAAACTTGACCCTTGGAATTACATTATTAATCAAGATCAAGCCCTGCGGGGAAGGGAAACACTGTCAATACAAGGTGGTTACAATACAAGTTATGTTCATACACAAAAACAAGTAAAAAGGGTTATTTTTACAAATGGGTGGTGTACTGGAGTACATTGGCCAAGGTATCAAAATATCAAAAATCTAGAAATTAGGGTATAGTTTATAATAGCTTGGTGCGTGTATAGGGTAAGAAAATAAAATCTTTCCTAAAAACAATGTTTTCAATCATATTAACTTTATTAGATTTATTAGCTCTGTTATTTATGTTATGAGCAGATGTGTTGTTAAAAACAAAAAAAAAACACTTATGTTTGACAGGGAAATATTTATCAGCCAAAGACGTGTTACATACCAGTTGAAGACTAGATGCTTTGCCAATCCATATCCCACCAAAAAAATCAGCTTCTACTTCTTCTCCATCTATACCTAAGGATATTAACATTACATGGATATATGATCAAATTCATATAGGAAAAAGATACTCTCTAAAGTCGAAAGTCTTATTTTTAAGTCTAAAAGACTTATTTTTTAAGTCTAAGATAGTCTGATATTAGTGATAATAATAATAATAATAATAAAACAAATTTATATAGCGCAGAATGCAAAAACTTCGATGCGCTTTACACAATCAAATAACTTAACTACAGCAACACATATCATATATACTTAAACCAAGAAGTTAAAATAACAAGGTTAAAAAGTCCTTAGAAAATAAATTACTAGATACACAAGAAGGAACTACAGTTAACAAGGCAAAGTTATAAAATACATTATAGGTCATCATGGCGAGAATTGCACTACACGGTGTGACCGGCACAAATTTGACACAGAGGAGAGGTTACCAGCACATCACTCTGATCAATAACAAGATTATAACAAATTCATTTCAGAACAAGATGGATGAAAAGATAAAACGGCGCATACTAAAGATGATAAGATCCGAAGATGAAATTTCAGCTCAAGACCGAGGGGAAAGGTTACTAGCACATCACCCTCAGTCAGTAAAATTAAAAATATGTATCACAGCAATCACAGCAGATGAATAATGTAGGAGCACAAAAATATTGCACAAGAATGAGATGAAAAGTGATGAGACTATTAGATTTAAAACAAGTCTTTCCTAAGACTTAACATTGTAAATCTATGTAAGGTCTATGTCTATTAGTCTGCATGCAACAGGTATTGCCTCAAAAGTCTGTATGGCAGGCCATGGTATCGGGTTTCGCCATCAATTATGTAAATTTTTGAAGGAACCTAGATGTAGCACAAAATGTAAAGGGATCTGAACACCTAATGTTCCACAATGAATCTGTTAAGAAATGTGATAGCTCACCCCCAAAGGGGGACTTTGCAACAGAACACTTTCCAAGAAGTCCAAGAAACTTGTGGAAATAGGCAGCAAAAAAAAGAGAAAATAATAAGAATTTCCATCAGATTTTTTGTTGTAAAATTTGATCGCCTTTATCAATTTCTACAAGTAAGGTGTCATTTTAAAGCTTAGAAAATACTGTAATAGATGAAATGATAAATAAAAATTGATATCTTCTTCAAAGCCCCACCCCCCCCCCCCCTTCGGGGCGAGCCATCACAAATATGAGAAGCAGTGGCGTGTCCAGGGGTGGCTTTGGGGGCTCAGCAGAGTTGCAAAAATGATGTAGAATCAGCCTAATTTTGACAAGTTTTGATACTAAGCCCCCTGCACAAATCACCAAGCCCCCTTAAGCCCCCCACAAGGAAAAATCCCGGACACGCCAGTGAGAAGACCTTTTTTCTGCTGAGAAATACACAGAATGTTGTGCATTCTTGCACTCAGAACTACAAAGCAGAGTTGGTATACAAATATTTAATGCCTGAGAGTGCAATAGTACCAAATATATCATGAGGTCAAATTTGGACTTTTCTATTTCACGAGGCGTAGCCGAGTGAAATGGATCAGTCCAAATTTGACCGAATGATATATTTTGTACTATTGCACGTGCATAGGCATTCAATATTTGTTTTATATCATGATATCACACCTGTTTGTTTCAAACCGTGCAATAGTACAAACTATTGCATGGCTCAAATCACTGTAATCATGATATAATAATTACTATGTTTTACTCTACAATGGCTATTTTGTTGTATAACTTACTTTGAATAATGCCTTCCTTTTCTGTACCTTCAAGGCAAACTTTGTATCCAATTTGAATTTCAGAACAGGTACTTCTATCAACTTTCTGTCAATAACAAAATATATTTATCATAATGTTATTTAGCTGGCAAATATCATACAGTACATCATATTTGACAATTTTTCAGTCAATTTAGAAATTAACTACCATTTAGGCAATGAAATATTTATGCTACCATCCGGGCATATGTGATTTTTTCGAGCTATTGTTTTACCTATTGGATGTGCAAGAAGAGATCTCTATTATATTTTAAGCCCCTGATTCAACTTTTTGCATATGATCATGTAACTCTCCCTTTTCCCTTGAAAAATGCCTGCACCAGTTAACCCTAAGGGTGACAGATACATACCCGTTTCTCCATGTGCACAGTTTCCCTCAGGTTATTCACCAAGAAATGTCCAGGAAACCCTCTGATTCCACCCTCTGGTAGCAGAACAGTTTTCTTACATGCTGGGCAGATGACTTTGGTCTTATCTTGACTTGCTCTGTGCCAGTGTTGTAAACACTCAAAACAAAAGCCATGTAAACATGGTAGGCCTACAGGGTCCTTGAGCTGCTCAAAGCAGATGGCGCAGGATAAGAAGTCTTCTATTTTCTTGACAAATGCCTCAGCCATGATGGATCACAGACCTTTTAGAGGACAAAGGAAAACATGTACAGAGCATATGCTAAATGAAAAGGTCTGTCTTAGATATAATTCAGTGAATTCAACTTACTCTCAGTTATCAATGCATTGGCAACGGCATCACATTTTTCCAAAATAGGACGGGAGGGAAAACAGATATTTGATATAAAATTGCAATCATCTGAAATTAAGTCATTATTTGGGTAATTAAATGTGCAATTCATGATTTTGATGTGACAATAACCTCACCTGTTTTCTAGCTAAATAAGAAGAAGAGTACATTATAAATACAGGGTGTCCAAAAATTAACTCCCCATTTTTAAATGCTTTTAACTTGAAAACCAGGATTCGCATGGCAACTATAGACATATGTTTTGATAAAGGAAACTTGTAGAATTAATTTGGTACCAAACATGATATAATTACCACTTTTGAAAATCGTTTTCAACGTAAATTACGTCAAACGTAAAAAGCCTACTTTCATACTCAGAAGAAAAACAAATGTGCGAGTCACATGTAAAGGAGGGAGCAATCTTTGAAGACAGGAGAATCATTCATGATCATTTTAATGACTAATTCAGCGAAACAGCTTTTAAAATGTTAATACAAAGATTTTTGATTGTGGGTTTGTCTTAATAATTACATAATGCTCATATATTAAAATGTTTTTAATTTGTCAAAGCGTAACTCTCGCATTATGGTCATCTTTAAATGGTACACAACAGCATTACTCCTTATGGCATATTCAAAGTTACACTCACAGGGACATATCAAAATACCTCTTTCTTACCCAGATTAAGCTGCCTAGTATTTCAGAATATGTTCTAGATGGTCTCCTTGCAGATTTCAATTTTTTAAAACTCTAATGACAAAGCTCTGGACGTTTGTACATGCGTTCTTCTTGATCTTCCTGTTTTCACTGATGATGTTCTGTTTCAGGTCAGGAATAGTCCATGGTGTTGGGAAGTACTGTCCTTCAGATAACCCCAAAAAGTAATCGAGCAGACTTAAATCATGGGAGTGAAAGGGCCAGGGTTTCTTTGTCTTGAGCAATATGATTGTTCAGGAAAAAGTTAATTAATAAAGCCATTCTAAACCGTTTAGCTGTATGAGGCCTCATGTCGTCATAGTGAAGTGGCAGAAGAGTATCAACACTGTATGGTATATTGGCTCAACCACTTTGAACTGTCAGACCTTCTTGCTATCTTAGAAGTTTACTGATTGCATAATGTTTGGTATCAAAAGAATTCTACAAGTTTGCTCTATCAATACATATGTCTATAGTTGCCATGCAAATCCTGGTTTTAAAGTTATAAGCATTTAAAAATGGGGACTTAATTTTTGGACACCCTGTATATACTGAAAATTTCACTTGAATCTGATCATTCGTTTCCAAGTTAAAAGATTTTCAGCATTTTGAAAATCTCCATAGGCTACTGTGTTGTAATTACTGCCGGGGCCCCGACAATAATTAGAAAATTACACATTTTCTCACTTTTCTCACAAATGCAAGCACATGTGAAAAAATGGTTTGGGGATCGTAACATATAGGCCTACTAGTTGACGATTCGTACAAGCTAAAAAACTCAATTTTGATTGAGGTGACCTTGAGGTCGAAAACTGGATCATGAATTGCCCCTTTAATTTAAAATTTCAATACCATTAGAGAACTTTTACACATTCACAGGGTATGGAGTGTATTTCAAAAATTATGGATTACTTTTCAGTATGCTTGTGGAATTTGCTATAGCTTTGCAATGACGAGCATATATCTTGTGAAATATGTGAAGTATTGTACCTAAAATCATGTCATCAATTCAAAATCATATTTTTTATGATATTGTGTACCATATTTTGGCAATCACTTTATCTGAGTACCTACCTTACAGGCCGTCCGCAGACTGTATTCAGCTTTATCAAAACCCAAGTGAAAAATTTAGCCACTCCAAAGATGTCTATTATGATTCACATGACAAGATTGACTCTGCCTTTGTTTGTCTGGTCAAAGTTCATCAAGAATACACTCCAGGTTACTTAGATTATATTAGTTATTTTTTCATAATCCTTTCAGAAGTATGGTTATAACAAGAGAGGACACAATCCACAATAAGTTAAATCTTAGTAGCTATAGAAGAGGGCGCAATTCAATTTAGAGAAGGTACAGTCTGAAGAACTGTAACGACAGAAGAGGGTGCTATTTGATTTGGGAAACAGGACAGTTTCTACTCTAAAAATTCAGCAAAGTTAGGGGATTTTTTCATTGATAGACCAAAACTTAGCGAGTGCATACTGGCCCAACAGTGCATACTGGCCGTGTGATAAAATTACTTTTTAAAAAATTGCACATATTACATTTTCCACTTGTGCTTGACTGGCTCAATATTTACAATTCTCAGTCCAAGAGCCCTTCTGTTGCATGAGTGCAAGGAAATGTGACTAATGCATTCCACATATGAAGGGAAATAATTATGATTAATATTCCTCGCAACAAAGAGACAAATCCAGGATCTGAACCTGGGACCTTTGAATAATAGCCTCGCACTCAACTAACTGAATTATGTGGTAAAACGGGATAGAGTGGATAGGTCTCATAGGTATAGATTGGAGATACCATGTAAATCATGTATAATGTACCATAATTTATGCAAAGTGTGGGGGTGTGTATGTTTCCAGTATTTGAGCATCAAAAATCTAAATACCCAGAATATAATTGCAGTGAGTCTGGTATATTCTCTCTAAATCTATCATTGGTTCATCAGTTCTGACACCTTGTCTTCAATTTTGCAAATAATATAAAGAACAACTAGGAAAAAATGATAAAAATTACAAGCCACTATTCAAGATTCAACATCAGATGAAAGGATTTAGAGCATCAGTTATTTTAATTTTGTGTATATCACATGGAGTAGTCTAATTTTATTCATTTTGAAGCTATATAGTATAATAGAATTGATTAGTCTCAATTTATGTGATAGGCAGCAGTAGACTAGGTTTAGGCTCGGGTTTTGATATGAGCTAACCAAATGGGATTCTACATCATCTAAGCTAAAAGACAGAAAACTTGGGTATTGGTGACGATGTCAAAGACTAATGAATCACATTATTTGTGTTATTTGAAATTTATTGTATAGTTTTTTGAGGTAAACACATTTTACTAGGCCAAAATTGGTTATGTCAGGGGTTAAAATGTTTAACTTAACAAGCTTTGTGGAGCTTGTGTGGTCTAGTGGAACAGCGCAGGATTCCAAATCAGTAGGTTGCGAGTTCGAGCCCTACAACGACCAACATGTTATGTCCTTTGGCAAGGCATTTAATCGTCATTGCTTTGTCGACCCGAGCGTTATTGGGAAGCTGTTATGGGAAAATTACATTCTAAGTGCAGATAGAATCTGTGACAAATAGTTAATGCAAAATGATTGTGATGGTTTCCTGATGGCAGCGTAATAATAATTGGCGGCACCGCTATGCATACATAGTTAAAAGGCACTCTAAAAATCTGATAATTATCATTAATATTATGTAGTCTAATTTCTCCATTACTGCTACTAATTTTTTTCATTTATAATACTATTGGATTGTTCATCTACAATCAAGGAAAAAAGTTGCTAGAATAATGGACATCGACAAGTTTGTTTGACTCCTTTCAACCTTTAACAGGAGCAGTAATTAGTGATGTTCAGATCAACTGATAATTATAAATTCACTTACCCCTCCTTTTTCGATGTTTGATAGCATGATTGCACTCGTATGTGGATCAATATTGAATGGGAAACTGAGTGAAACTTTTGAAAATGATTGAGATGTACAGAAAACTCAGGTATCAATCTGTTCGGTTGGAGACTTAATAGGCAAGGGGCAGCCTATCATTTGAACACACATTAAGAGGTATAGGGGCAACCTACTTTTGTGTAAATAACTGTTGGCAAGGGGCAGCCTTCAGAATGACTCTTTTAAGAGCCACAAATATCTCATAAGAACAACACATTAGAGGTTAGGGGCAACCTGCTTTTGTGTGAATCTGTTGGCAAGGGGCAGCCTTCATAAAGGCTCTTTTCAGAGCCACAACAATCTCAAAGAGGTGATCTGCTTTTAACACTGTTGGCAAGGGGCAAACTTCAGTGAATGGCTCATGCGAGTCATCAGTGGGAAGTGACGGCCCACATGTCTTTATAATAATATTTGTCCTGAAGAAGTCAGAGCTACTCCTGACGAAAGCTTGACAGTTCAAAACTTGTCCGACGATGAACCCATTAAAATCTACCAATTACAAATGACCTTATTTAGGACCTCACGAAAAACGCTCAAATGATTTTATTGCCTGATTTTTAACCAATCGTAGATCATTCTTAACGGGAAATTTATGTGATCGTTCACAAGTCTAAATGTGCTTTATTCAGTAAAGTGGTGAAGGAGAAATTAGATTTTCAACTCAAAACATGGTGGCAAAAATTGTAATTAATATTTATAGACTTGAAGGCATAGGATCCTATCATATAATGATCCCCAAGAGCTCAACCTGAAGTAGTACACTTTTTGATATCAAATTGAAGCCTATAAATTTTTATGATTATAAATCCAAAATTTCACCTCCAAATTTTAATAGTTCTGTAGGC
The DNA here is from genome assembly GCA_000969725.1 of Ophiothrix spiculata. Taxonomy (NCBI): domain Eukaryota; kingdom Metazoa; phylum Echinodermata; class Ophiuroidea; order Amphilepidida; family Ophiotrichidae; genus Ophiothrix; species Ophiothrix spiculata. Next base: position 50,394 of record JXSR01S013273.1, read on the forward strand.
ATAAAACGTTTAAATTAATTGTTTTTGTGTACTTATGACTTTTTTTTAATGTTTTTAATCATAACAGCCTATTAAAACATAACTCCAGTCATCAGTTTGACAGGTGCAATCTAGTTGGGAGTAACTGGTTAGGAGTAATAAACTGGGCGTATCAGACCTACAACAAGCGATCACTTTCTTTCATTACAAAGTAGGCCTATCCTAAGTGTTTCACGATATCTGTGTCAGAGACGATCACATTTATGTCAATTTTATGATGACGCAACTCAATGAACAGCGTAAGATTTCAGGTGCATGAAATGCAAGACAATGACAAATGACAGACCAGCAACTAATGCAAAATACGAAAGATTAACTTTGGACGTGAAAGTGTAAGTTTAAAAATGACATTATAGACACAGTGATTAATTGTTGCTCTATTTTATTTTTACCCCGAACGAGCTTTTGCATTTCCCGGACCGAATGTAAACTTTCCCCGACCCCGAGTAAAAATTCCCCGACCCGGTCGACCCCGATAATATTTTTCCCGGACTGTAGCTGTACCGAACCCGAAAAAAGCTCAAAAAAATTCCCAACCCAGTTTTGGTCCGGTCCGGGAAAATTCGGGGTTTCGGGTTTTCCCGCAGGGCCTTAATACGAAAGGGAAAAATCGAATATCGCAATTTTGAAATTTCAAAGCACAAATCACTCGATTTGGTGCATAGATTTCACTACTTGATGTTTCATGTTTCCCTTTTCTCTTCTTCCCTCTTTCACTCTTTTTACTCTGTTTCTCTTCTTCCTCCCTTTCTTCCCTTCCCAATTTTAACTCTCCTTACCTGACCCCCACCCCCTCACTGGTTACGCCCCTGAACATGATAAGCTATAATAAATAGTAATTTCTTTCGGAAAATATGGATCTGCTTTAGTACTTGCATTGCTTTGAACGTGCTGAAAGCTCTAGCAAGGGCTCAAATTTTCAAGCTAATTCTTTATTTGAAACTATGGATCTGTTTTGAAAATTATGTTGAAAGTTTATTAGCAACCATCAGTTTCCCCCAAATGGAAGAATACTAAAAAGAAAAAAGTGCACCCATTTTTTTACGTAGCTTTTAAAAAGTGACACGCAAAAAAAAAAAAAAAGGTCTCATAAGCGCACAGAATGCTTTTCATCAATTTTTAAAACTTTTAAAACTGTTTCTTCTTTTTTCTTTTGAGTTTTTCTCTCCTCTCTTTTCTTTGCTATCATTTTTATTGTCAAGATCCCCGAATGGGCTTTTCCCCCTACTGACTCACCAAACT
>JXSR01S013273.1:52270-69811 GCA_000969725.1 Ophiothrix spiculata
ACATATTACCTTATATATTTTGAAATTCTGACAAAAATTAATCTTTTATTTAACCATGTACCATTCTTTGTTTTTTAATTTTCCAATGGTAATCCTTTGTAAATTTTTGTTAGCATGGTTAGTGTCCCTCGGAAGGAAATCCACTCATTTTGAAGAGATGCGTTTTTAGAGTGCATCAGTTCTTGATTATCGCAAAATCATTTAACGTGTTCTAATTAAAGAAATTCTTTGGTATGTATGTCATGTTCTGTTCATCAATTCATGAACTTAATAATATAGACCCTCCATTACATAAACTACTACAAGGAAATTGATCGTGCTTATAGCGTGTTTACCAATGTTAACATTAATATATGAGTGGTGCTCTGGCAAAATGAGCGGAAAGTTGTGATTCAAGATTTTGAGTAAATGGATGCTAAAGTAAAAATATGGTGAAAATATCAAATTTCGTTTTTTGACATAAAACGCATTAATGTTAAATTATACCTGAAGTTTTGAAGGTCAATTATGCCGGGAAATGCAATTATTCACGGGTAATTGGTCGCGTTTTGCTATCACACACTATGGTAATCAAATGGTAATTTAAAATCGACTTGCGACAAAATTTTACTTCCAGATTTTGAGTGGACTGCGTTGTGTTTCGTTCTTTAAATGAAGATTTTAGAAAGAAAGTATGACATATTATATATAATTCGAAAGTTGAGATTATAGAGAATTCAAATATGCCATAAACTCAATTTTGAAAATCGCGACTTTCCGCTCATTTTGCCAGAGCACCACACATATATATATCGTTCAAGCTTTTTGTATCTTTTTCAGATTAAAATAATATGTTAGACCCATACAAGTTACATACTTACGGTCATCAACACAAAACACGTCCAAACACTGCCCACTTGATGTTCAATTATAAATGGCGCAAAAATATTTCACATCAAGAGAGTGAAGTGCACGCAAAATTACGCAACCCCTTTCATTTGTTGCTACGCGCGTGCCCACTTGCGTATATTTGCAGCCGCATTATTCTGAGGTATTTTGAATCGGAATTACTACACCAAAAGAGAATGAGTTCGATTTTCAAATGGCCATAAAAAGTTTTCCCCAAAGGGGATTTTTGGGGATTTTGAATGGGGTGGAAGAAGAATTTTTTCTGCTTCTAATGATACCAAAACTACTCGACTAGAAAGCATGTTTAAAGGGACTAGCTGCCTACTTTCCACTTCAAACATTAAAAAAAAATATGGAAAAACTCTGAAAGCTTTAAAATGTAGTAAGATCAAAATAGTGAAGAAAATCTTCACAGAACTGGCTAATCTATAGAGAAAAATTAAATTTTAGTCTATCATTATGTGATGGTTGGGTGCATGACAGTGTTTTCTAAATCCCAAATTTTTATCTAACATGGATTTACCAGTTAAAAGATCAGTCAAAATGAAGCAATTTAATCAAAAATAATTGTTTTGACAATCACAGGCGTAGAAAAAAGATAGTTGCACAATTTATGATAATGATTTGATGAAAACCTCACATCATTTCTAGCTAAATAAAAAGAAGAGTACAACATAGTTGGCAGTCCATACTTTTTAAAGGTGCAATGCATGATTTTGATGTGACAAAAACCTTGCCTCTTTTCTAGTTAAATAAAAAGAAAAGTACACCATAAATATATACTGAAAATTTCACTTGATTCAGATCATTCGTTTCCAAGTTACAAGCATTTCAGCATTTTGATGATCCCCATAGGCTACTGGCTGCATATGCTTTTGGGTGTCAGACTGCAATATTACCATTGGCACCAGAAGTGGATGTAAGAAACTTATAATATAAATTGCTAAAATGGTGGGGGTCAAGAATTTTCAGTATCAAGGGTGCATTTATAAAAAGGGTTAGGTAAAATAAAAAGGGTGGGAGTCTAAACCCACTGCCCACTATGTACAACATAAATGCATGCTTGGAATTTTTACTTTTTCCCTGACCATTTGTTTTCAAGTTACAAGCTTTTCAACATTTCAAATATCCTCATAGGCTATTGTGTTGTAATTACTGTTGGAGCTCCAACAGTAATTAGAAAATGACACATTTTCTCACTTTTCTCAAAAGAGCACATTTGAAAAAATGGTTTGGGATTGATATACCAGTCAAGGATTTTTACCAGTTAAAATCTCAGTTTCGGTTGAGGTGACCTTGAGGATGACAAGTGGATCTAGAAACTGTTTTCAACCCATTTTTTTCTCCAGAGAAAAGTTAGTAAAGAATTTAATTTTTCCCCAATATTTCATGTATTCAGGGAAAATTGCTGTTATATTACTATAAACATGTTCTATCGATTCAGGTACAAAAATGTGTAGTTAGAGAACAGCGGGAAGAATCTAAGTCAGTTCCTTTAACTGTGAAAGGTGGGCCCTGTGGGTTTATCTTGAAAAAAAATATCACGGGTCACAGAGTTTGTTAGACATGTTTCACGTTTGAATATAAAATACAATAAAAGGAAAATTGTGAAAAACAAAGGAAAAAAAAGGAACCTTGATCCTTTTTCCCCAAATCATGCTGTATGCCACAATGGAATTCAACAATGACATTCAATTTGATATTATTTATTAACTTTTTTGAATGCAAATAACACTCACTAGCGAAATATTAAGTTATTCTCAGCTTGCAATTGATAATGTCATATTTTCTATTTTCATTTCCAATTGAAATACAGCTTGTCCCAATAATAATGCAACGAGCAAATTAAAAATATTAAAAAATAGTTGCCAAAGATTAAATCATAGTAATATATGTTTTTCAAAAGTGGAGTAATTACTCTACAACATGCTTTTTGTCCTGTTTCATTTTACCACTCCAGTCCAAAGATCGGAAGAATTTAAGAAAGCCCTTTAAATCGACTTTGGTCCGATTTGTAAGTTTAGACTTTCAGCTAAAGAAATGCAAACTTGAAATGAAGAGAATTCTGCAATCAACTTGAGGACAATCAATCCCAACCAATCTTACCTGACCTGTACCTAACATTAATTGATATTTTAAGTTCATTTTTAACTGAAATATGTCAAAATTGTCAATTACAAAAAGTACGGATTTTCCAGATTCTCTCATATTCCTTGAATCTGTTACTTCTGGTGCGACAATCGGGTAGTTTAGGACACAATTTCTACCAAAAGAGTAAAAAAAAAGGATTCTAATGAAAGGTGTCAACCAATTATAAGTTTTTACCCGAAATCAGGTAAGAAAACCGAAGACAAAGGAGTTTAAGAACTCAAGAACTCAGAATTCATCTGGCCCATCAAGGGGACGCAACAGGTTGACTAAACCAGACGCAACAGCCTGCTTAATATCAGCAGATTATCATTAAATTGAGTCCTTATGAAATGAAATGGGTTCAGTGGGTGCTTCTTCTAATCATGTGATGTTTTTAGCAATTTCTATTCAACGTGTGCCAAATGACGTCACCAAAGGTGAAACTTTACAGATTCACAAATCAAGATTTTTTCATCAAGATTTTTTTTGGTCTTCACAAAATGCGCCATAACTTTTGATTCAGAGATCCAAATTAAACAAAACAAAAATCCTGTAAAAGACAATGGTGTACTCTATAATATTATTGTAACGTTTGCTCACCATTGTGCTCTGTTCCCTCAAAATAAAAGTTCAAGGTTCGTTGCATTTTTATTGGGACACCCTGTATAACACACTAAGGTAGTTGAAGAAAAGATACTAAACCCAGTACTTTCATCAACTGTTTTTCTACTTCAATTACTGGGTTAAAGCATGTTCAAAATGTGTGATTTAGCCAAAATGTGGCACAAAACTGTGGTTTTACCCCATTTTTCTTTTGAAAGCTTAAAACAAATTTTAAGGTCAGTGGCATTTTGAAACTTGAAATCAAAAAACAAATGTGTAGGAATTGTTTCTTAAAAATCTTAATTTTTGGTAACTGTAACAAAAATGTTTGAAATTTATATAAATTTGGTGCTGAAATTACAAAATTTGCTCAAAAAAGTAAGAAATTTACTCCTTTTTAAGAAACCAAGACCAAAAACATCATTTTTTACATAAGAAGCTATGGTTAAAAAATGTGGGTTTACCATTTTTGATCTACTCGCTCATTTGGGAGATACTCCTCCTTCAAAAAATCTTTGCCCTGCCTTGGCCCCCCCCCCCCCTTCTTGATGAAAATGTCTGGCTACGCCACTGTTCATTCACAGGGTGTAAAGTTGTGTATTTCTAAGGCCCGGTGCAGACTCCAATATTTTGCTTAGAATATTCTATGGTGACGACAAAATGACACAGTTTTATTCGATAACCTACATCATTTTGTCATCAGCATAGAATATTCTAAGCAAGATATTCTATACGATAGAGGAGTCTGCACCGGGCCTAACTTACTGGGTTGGCACCACTTGAGCATCATTTCATAGAAATCATCCATACCATATATGATTAAATCAGGGCAGGCCTTCTCAAATAGCGGCCCGCGGGCCAAATCCGGCCCGCGAACTACTTTAATTTGGCCCTACGATCGCCTCTGGAATACAGAAGTATATAGGAAAAGCATTGAAAAAGGTCTTAATTTGGCCCTCTAAAGATGTATTTTTGAATCAATAATTTAAACCTCTGGAATGCAGAAGTATATAGGAAAAGTATTGAAAAAGGTCTTAATTTGGCCCTCTAAAGATGTATTTTTGAATCAATAATTTAAATCAATAATTAAGCTTGTCCTGCTGTGAAAGGAATCTTAGTCCCCCTGAAATAGTAGTCCGCCTTCCATAGACTATAACGGAGTAAAGCGTGATACTAATGTTGCGTGAGAGTTGTTAGCCTATACTTTATTGTACAACCGTGACAATAAGAATGGGGTACTTACATTCCTGCTACACCGCCCCTTAATTATGCCAACCGATAATACCCTTGTTCAATTTTATGCTATCAATCAGATTTTTAACAAAGTACACACTACTTTGACATGACAGTCAATGTTCACTTACCTACCCTGAAGGCTGCAGACTGAATACCAGCTACCAAATGTCTGAATGAAAATGCAGCCACTTTCCCAATCCAGCTTGATTTGATTCACGGAAGTGACAAAGCTAAATGTTTAGTGACTCAGCTTTAGTTTTAGCCTGTGAAAGTTTGAGTTCATCAACAATCAGAGCATGTTGCAGTTCAATGAATCACAGTTGTGCTGCTGTCCTCTTGTTGTTTGCCACTGTGATATCAGGGAATTACACTGTTTGTAAACCTTTTAGAAGTATGGCTACAACAAAAGGAAAGGGCTCAATCTTTCCCTTACCTCGCTGAATCTCACAATATCAAATTCCACAAAGTTCAGATTATTGCCTCGGTCTAATACATCATAGACTGGAGTTAGTTATACGTTCACAAAGTTGCTACCATACATCACATGCGTGACATACTGATTGTTGGATTGGGGTACAAGAGATTCAGGGTTCAAATCTATTTAAAAATCTACCATTTTTGACATGCAGATGTATATTACACCACCCTGGAAGCTTCTCCCTACATTTCCCTCGACTTGCCAATTTGCCCAATGTTCCAAGTAAGTTATCAGCAAAGCAAGGGTTAAGGGTGGGTGATCTGGGCCGATTTCACTAACATTTAGCAATAACCGCTTACCCCCGTTATGATCGCTAACTTCAAAAATGATTGCTAAATTCTTAAAAATACCCACTATTTAGCGATCATTTTTGGGGTTATTAATCGAAACAGGTGTTAGGGACCATTGCTAAACATTAGTGAAATTGGCCATTGATCGGGCCAAAAATTCAACTTACAGGCATACCTTTTAATACTTTATTCAAATAACCATCACCACCTACTTATTGTAATTTTGAAATTTGAGTCACATCACATAACTTGTGGGAATTTGATGTTACTTGCAAAATATGTCTGACAAAGGCCCATAGAAAACTATAGGATTATTTTTAGTAAACTAAATTCTATAAATTCACCACTGTTTTGACCTTAATACCTCCTTTACAAAACATTATTTAACCGTGAAAATTTACAGGAGTAATGAGAAAAAATCTTGAGTATTCTTGTGGTATCAAAATCTCCAATTTGATTTTGGAGTGGAAAAGAGATCAGAATACACACCTAGCCATAACCCCACTGAATCTCACAATAGCCCATTCCACAAAGTTATTAAATTTGCCTAAGTCTAAATACATCATTATATACTCGAGTTAGCTATGAGCACGAAATCGCTGCCATGGCAGCGCCTGCTCAGTGGCTTGACATAGTGATAACAGGATTGGGAAGAGGGAGGTTGTGGAATCAAATCCAGATGAAAATTTACCATTTTTGACTTGCCGATTTCTGAGGAGAAGTGGTCAAAAGTGTAAGGGTAAATAATGCTAATTGAAAATTGGGTTTTGTTGCCAAAAGGTTAATGGAACAATTTTGGAGTTTACTTATTTTAGTCAAAACAATTGCAAATAAAAACCTTTTTTCGGGGTGGGTAGTAACTGGCTTTCTAGATCACTGGACTTTGTAGTTATATACCTTTTTATTAGTTTGTGTCTTCCGAAAAAAACAAGGGTTCTATGAATCGAACAAACCACTTTTCAAAACATGTTGACTTGACACAAATGAATAAGTAGAAGTAGGGGTACATTCCTTAACTTAACTTAACTACATTTATGAAGCGCAGTAAACAATGTTTCGACGCGCTGTACACAAAAATAGCAACAAATTCAATACACAAAATATGATAAAAACAGTCAAGAATCATCTAAAAAGGTTAAATATCACATAGAGACAATCCGGAAAAACACAGAGGTGAAGAACAAAATAACGGATTGGATTGCCTCTGTGACTACGACGTGAGATTAAAATACAGTCAACAGGTTAAAAAGTTCATATCTGAGTAAAAAAATGGGTTTTTAGTAAAAAAAATAGGTTTTTGTTATTTTTTATAACAAAAAATACATTACCAATTAACCTTCATCTGCTAAGAGTGTGCAGCATGTAAAGATGTCATAAGATATTAGAAGTTCTGAAATACAAATCCAATATTTTTGGTACTCACGGATATATTTTGACATCTAGTCTGATGTCTTGGTCACTCCACACTGATGTTGTTGTGAGGTGTTTCTAGATGCCAGATGCACCTCACAACAACATCAGTGTGGAGTGACCAAGACATCAGACTAGATGTCGAAATATATCCGTGAGTACCAAAAATAATATCTTATGAACTATGAACAATCCTGATGAATCTATTTCAAATGTAAAGATGTCTATTAGCATTTTTTTGCACATATGATTAACCTGGGTATCCCACTCTAAGTCATTTTGAAGCCATACACCCAAAACCTTTTGGGGTTTAGCTTCAGTTGGTTCTTATCAGACCATTTCAGAAAATCATCAAGATCTACCTGTAATTCACTCCCTGTAGAACTTGAACGAGTTTTTGCAAACGTCAGATCATCGACGTATTTCCAACAGGAAGAATAACAATTACAAGCAGCGTCATTGATGACAATCTGAAATATGATGGGGCCAAGTTTGGTACCCTGAGGGACACCAGCTGTAAGGGAATTATAATTAGATACGGTCTGGTTGTATCTGACGCATTGTTGACAATTATTAAGAAAGCTTGAAATCCATGGAACGATAGCCCTCCAGACCCCCAAGGCAGTCAATTTATTGATGGCAATATTGTGATTAATAAGGTCGAAGACCTTGGAGAAGTCTGTGAGGACTACTATGAAATTATCACTATCAACATGAGAATTCAACTTAATGTAGTTTAATTTCTCCATGATCACTACTAATTTGTTTATAATACTACTTATTGTTAATCTACATTCAAGGAAAACAAGTCGCTGGAATAATGGACATGTTCTTTTGACTCCATTCAGTTTTTTAAGAGTCGCAGCAGTTATGGTATGTGATGATGTCCAGGTCAATGCTGATAATAAAATATTCACTCCCTACACTTGGCCCTCATGTTTCAAAGTTGGATAGAATGATAGCACTCGTATTTGGATCAGTATTGTATGGGAAACGAGTAAAACCTTTGAAAATTATTGAGATGTACAGCAACATGTGCCAATGCTAGTTTTCCTTGATTGCTGTGAGCAAAATTCAAAATAATGCAAATGAGGTTTGTTTTTTTAATATAACTTGAAAACTAGAGAAGATATCAACCCAAATTTTTAGGAAATTTTATTATTATAACACTCTAATTCTATTAAAATTTTAATAATTACTATATTATGAAATGATAGAATAAGTATATTATGAGTATCGAACCTATGACTCATGGTAAGCCATGAAAGATTCATAGGTGAAGTATTATACTTCGGAGCCTCCGTTGTGTGCTGCCATTCTAGGCAGTCAAAAAATCTTGGATACCAGAGGATGTTGTGACCAACTTCATTGATTATAAAGATCTCATCAGGATTGTATGGAGAATTGTAAGCCAGAAGGGCAAACATGTTTACTGTCTCGATATCAGATCAAATTCATGTTTCGTCCCTATACATACTTATTCGGTAGCAGGGCGATAAGTTTACTTAAATTAACAATGGGTCAGTAATCCCATGAAAGAAAATTATTCAAATGAGTAAAAAATTATTAAATTTGTTGTCCCAATGTTATAATTTTTGTCTCACTAGCATCCTGCTATTTCGAGCCAGACCTGTATGCCCCCTTCTTTGTATGGCACTGGATCTCATCTCTTGAGAGCAGATACAAAAAAGTGAATCTTGGTTCCCACTATATTGTATCGTATGGGAGTTATTTGATAATTTTGCTCACCATGATAACAACAGTCAAAACCTTTCAAGTTCACACTTATGAAACTGGACTGTGCCATTTGCTTGGGCTACAATAAGTTCATCATCACTGGAGATAGTCAAACCTCTTGGAGATTCAACACCCAACATTACTAGACCTACGTACTTGCCTCCATGTGTGTACTGGAATATGTAATTGTACCCAGTGTCATTGATCACAAAGATCTCATCTTTTGAGTTGCAACAAGTGTATCCAGGATTCCATGTCATTCCATCATATGGGGAGCGGATTTTAGTGATAACCCTGCCATTATATGTCATCACTTGAAGTATACCAATGTCATTTTGGCCCCAAAATGTCACTACCAAGGTGTTCTGAGATGATGTTGAAATGTAGCGTATCTCCTTAGATGTTTTAAAGAATGATATTTGTGATCCATCGGAGGAGTGAATAGATATCTCCTTGTCAACTGACCCTGCTATGATTCTGCCAGTTTTGTCCACAGCTACTGCCGCTGGTGTGGTCATAGTTGTAATTGGACGCAATTGTTTTCCATCTCTGCTGTAGCAGAGCAATTTATTTTTGCCATCAGTTATAATTCTCCCATCTGGTGTGACAGCTATAGCATATAATTTCTTAGGTGTACAGTTAAGGCCACACTTATAGGTACCAGTGGGGTAGTATATATCTGCACCATCATTGTCACTAGCTGTTACCAAATCACCATCAGGGAAAATTGCAATGTCCCGTAAAATGTCAGAAGTGCTGAAGTTTTTTGATGGTACCCATGACACCTGTCTGGTTGTTGGGGTATCTTTTGGTAGAGTAAGATCATCCTGTTTGTTTCCCTTGCAATTTGATGTATCTGATGCCATTTTTATGTAGTCGTCAGGGTTTCCAGGCTCAAATGAGAAGCTACCAAGAGATTCATTTATGTCACACTGATCCTTAGAAGAAGCAATGCTTTTCATGGTTGTTTTGAGTGTTGAATATTTGAATGTTATATCATGATCAGACCCATTGCTTATAACACCTTCAGCCAAACTACATGCTTTTTCAGTTGATGAAACCTTTGATTTCAGCTCGCTTTCTACGTCACTGAGCTGCTTGTCTTTGATAGAATATCCTTCTGTAAGAATGTCTCTTTTCTTTTGCAACAAGTCCTGTAGTCTTTCAGTTGTTTCTTTAATCACCATTTCCATGTCTTCATTTGCTTTTTGATACAATGTATCGAGACTAGTTCTCATTTGTTTTGTCTTTGAAAGATATGAAAGATATTTCTCATTTTTCGCTTTTATGGTTGATACAAGTTGCTGGAGAATTTTCAATTGTTCCTTTGCTGCTTCTGAAAGGGACACTCTGTCATGCTCAATAGCACAAGTTTTTAGTGTTATACAATCATGACAAACTTGCTTATCTTCAGAGGTGCAATAGAATCTAATCATTTCACCGTGTACTGGACAATGGCGTCCCTGGCTTGAAATACTTCCAGATAAGACATCTACAGCAGCAACAACTTTGTGGTCTTTCATGAGTTTAAAGGCATCATGCTGTTTGTGGCATTGGGTGCATAAGTATTGCTTACAATCTAGGCAGTGACTATCTGCAGACTTGGTGCATAGATCACAGGGTGCAGAACTGGTGGCATGTGATGAAACCTGTAAAAAAAAGAAAGAAATACTTGTGACATTTGACCCACAGTTGTGAAAAGTATGGACAAAGAGTTCATCATTAATACATTTGATTGCTGGCTCATGACAACCATTTTGACACCTTATAACTTTTTGAAATCCTACAAAGTTGGTATTTCACTTTTAACCTTCAACACTTTACAAGATTAAGGAAAGAGGGTCATTGTAGACACTTCATCGCTTGACAATTGACCATCAGTATCGCATTAATAACATTGAAATTGGACAAAGCTAAAAATTTGACAATTTTTGTCCTTTGATAATTAGGCCACCATGGACACTTTTGATCTCACCACATTCTTACACAATGTTGACATTTGACAAAGTTGAAAATTGACCAAAGGAAAAGAAGGAAGAAGAAAGTTTTAAATTGAGTGGACTTAGCTTTCTTTCTATTCAATGATGATGAGGATGATTGAATTTTTTTTTTGTAAATTGGTTTTGGTTGATTGTTTGACATGTGATTGGCCTTGTATACCGCCTTGTATAGGAAGTCTGGTATCCGGTCATATATTGAACATTTGTGAGTGAATGACTCAATTAAGGACTTGATAATATGTCCAGATCTGGAAAGTATATGCTTCACATCGTGTGGAATATCTTTGTTGCTTCAGAAAATTGTCCCAAATAATTACCTCCACATCTCCAGATACTCCCATGAGTCAAAGCATGAAAAAAGAAGAGATTTTCCATGGTCTAAGTCGTGCTCTAACCCAATGACCCCTCATTTTTAGACCAGTAAATACCATATTTTGTATTTTCCTTTCACCGGATGCCAAAAAGCTTGCTCTCACCCAATTATCCCTCATTTTTTGAGCCTGTGCTCTCACTGAATGCCTGTCAGAGTGCAGGCCTTACATGCGTACACCCATATCCATTTCAAATATGACTGCCCGGTATAATATAACAAGTGGGCGGGCTGAACATTTTACTACCTGAATGCAAAACTTTTCAAAGTTCATTCCAAGTTCATATGTTGGCCAAATTGAGTTATAGGAAATCATTGCATATAGGTCCCATCATGTATAAAAGAACAACCAATATTCACTCTCATAAGCTTGCTGTTCACAAACACTTGTTGTTGGGGCCTGATCAAAATAAAATTGTAGCACAAACGCACACACAAATTGCAAGGCCCCTCTTTTAGACTTCAATATTCTTCAGTGCCCCCTTTTCCCAAAAGAAACCATAGAGAAGACCCAGTTTTCAGTGGTATATTTAGGGTGTTTTTTAGGCCCCCTTTCAAACCTCAAAATTTTGTGGGCCCCATTTTTGCATCAGGCCTCCCCTCTTCAAGTGTTAGTGAAGAATTCCTAGAAGTGTATCAGAGAATGTGAAATTAGAAATGAGGTAATATGTATAAGGGACCCACCAAAATCCAGGTTTTGGAGAAACTTATCCATGCAGAATACTCTTTACATGAAGAACTTGTTCTTTTGACCAGATACAGTAAACTAAGGGAATTGAAATTTTCAACTTTTCTAAAAATTACCTTTAACAGACTTGGGTGGCTTCTATTTTATGAATTAGTTTTGTCTGTTGAAGGAGATAAATAATGCAAAGTGTATGCCATATCGCACCAACAGGTCAGTATGGCATGAGATAAATGAAACCTTTTACATACCAGTTGAAGAGTATATGCTTTGCCAATCCATATCTCACCAGAAAAAAGTACTTTTACTTCTTCTCCATCTATGCCTGGGAATCATGAAAATTAGTAATTATATTTATTTATTTAATTAGGAAATGGATAAGGGGAATTAAAAGTGCATTGGACACAATTTCTGTATTCTAATCTACAGGTGATTTACACTCTTTATATTCAGATAAACTGCCAAGTACGAAATATTGAGGAAAATTTTGATCAGAACCTTCAGAAAAGTTGTTTTGCTAGATGATCTTGGGTGAGGCTATTGCCTAAAAGTTTGTAGTCATATTTGTGTAATAAATAAGGAAATAGGGTAGGTTTCATTATTGAAACATTAATTGATTTTATTTCATAGATTGCAGATAATTCAAAAATTTCAATTGAATCTGCTATAATAAAGCCATAAAGATGGCAGTATTTTTTGTTGTCGACAACGATAATTAAAAATGAAAAAAATCTTGATATACAGGGGTTGAATTTGACAATGAAACTTTGCATGCTTCCATCATTACTACTAATGCTTTTAATGATATAAAATATCTGTAAAAAAATTGGGAATGATGCTAAACTTGTCAGGTATCGCTCTAACCTACAAATGTTGTATTTTGTTACATTTCTTACAAACAGAAATTGTCATCTAGTTCATTTTCATATCCAATTATAACTTGAAATAAATCTGCATAAACTGACTTGTCTTGCAGCTGTTCACACCAATATTTATTCATTTATGTATAACGTTATAAGAATCCTGGCTAATTCCAATAGCACATATGTAGACCTATCATACTCAAAGGAAACCTTCAGAACATTTTTGAGTATATTTTTTTATTTATGTAGCAGCCATTTACTGCATGAATTATATGAATTTACAACATTCAAAATGCAGATTGATAGCATTCAAAATTCATACAGCAAAATCAGAACATACATATTTAGAAAGTTGGTAAAAACAGTGAGTATTTTTAATCATACTTAAAAAAATATGAGAGACAAACTGAGGGTCGTATCTTTTCCAATATTCTTTGTTTGAGGTTCATTCCAGAACAGAGGCAAGAGTTTATGAAAATCAGTTAGAAAAATTCTCAGAGTTGGAGCATATTTTATATAACTCCATGCAGATATGCAATTTGCTGTCAGCTAATCAATGATTGATTCAGCATATGGCTCATTCCAGTGAAAACTAAACCTTTTTTTGATTTCAAGCAAAAAATCAGCTTTTTTATTCGACCATATGAGCAGTTTTTTTCAGTCATACGTTTGTTACTCGGTACGTGAAAAGTATTTTCTAATCAGAAATTTTGAATTTTTTCTACCCGTGCAAAATGTCACAAACGTTACCAAAAAGTTACACCAAAATGTCACAAACGTTACCAGACATTACAAAACAAAACATTGCATAAAAAGAAATTCTGATGATAGAATTTCCTACCACTATTATGAACTATTTGTAAATATGTTACCAATCATCTGTATAAAGCGCAATAAAAAATTTGCTAACCTGTCAGAGAAATTTTACTTTGAAGTCATTTGGAGCAAAAAAACATTTCCGTGCGAGGTCACAAACGTTACCGAACGTTACATGAACTTTATTCAGTATTTTGGCAATTATTTTAATCTTTAAACACCTGCATGTCTTGATCCCACCAGTGAGCGCCATTATCAACAACAAACTTGTTGATATAATGTTTATGCTAGCTTCTGTGGCCATTTAAAAGTGAAATTTTCCAATTTTTCGGTCACAAACGTTACTTTGGAATCACCCATATGATGTGTACTTCCAGACTTATATATGCCTATAAACCTGATTTTGGGTGTTTTCCACTTGGTTTTACTGGTTTCTGAGTAAGCCATGGCTGCTAAGAGGGCACAATATTCCAACAGTCTTACGCTGCTTTCATACTAATGTCGCTTTGCAGCTTTGTCGCTGCACCACACCAAATATGGGCATAAATTTGTCGCTTCCGGTTGCTGCAGCGGCAAAGCTACAATGTCGCTGATGTAATCAATATCGGCAAAATTTTGCCGCACGACATGGCTTTGCAAGTTGAATTCAATTCAACTTTCAAAGCAGCAATGCAACAAAGCTGCAAAGCTACAAAAGTGTGACACGAAGCAGACGACCAGAGCTACAAAGCGACGTCAGTATGAAAGCAGCATTATACTCTCATGAGGTTCGTGTTCATCGAACTGAAACAGACCTCCTCTTTAATTTCTTAGCATGAAGAACTTCTGGTTGACCATCCCATTTCAGGTCATCCCTGATGACTCCAAGCAGTTTCCCCTTAATCAACAACACTTAATTGTTGATAAATATCTGAAAGTCAGAACAGTAGAACAAATTTATGATTTTGGAAGCAGGAGGAAACCAAAGTGCTCAGAAGAAAATCTGTGAAAATAAGTATGGCTCAACAACCAAATCCATTTACAACCTGATTTGCTGGCCGTGGATTGGACCCACAAATAAAACCACTTAGCCTATCCCATCAGTTATTTTGTGTACAGTTTTTTTACTGGCATTACTTCAGCATTTGGGTAACTCGGTCCGTTCTTGATCTTAAGGAACTTACTTTGTGTGATTCCCTCCTTTTCTGTGCCTAAAAGACCAACTTTGTCTCCAACTTGAATTTTTGAGCAAGAACCATTATAGTCCACTTTCTGTCAACAATAACAAAAATATAATATATATCATGTAGTTTCACTTGCAAAAATATATGACATAATATTAGGTAAAATAAATACCAGAATGCAACACTGACCCAAGTCCTTTTTTTTTTTTGATGCAATAAAATTGTTATCTTGTACAACTTTGAAATTCCTCATCCAAAAGATGGTTATCAGATCTCTAGCTTATAAGTCTAACCTCCAAAATCAGAACATGGATGACAGACTTTTGGGAAAAGATAAAGGAAAACAACTGATTTCACTAACATTTAGCAATTGTCGCTAACCCAGGTTATGATCGCCAACTCCAAAAGTGATCGCTAAATTGTTAAAAATACTCACTATTTAGCAATCATTTTTGTCTCGCCTGAAAATTTTCAGAAGAGACATAGCGATGCAATTTTCTGTCCGCCGTCCGGCGTCTGGAGCGTATCTCGAAAACCGCTTGCCCTACATTGATGATATTTGGTGACTATGTAGACCTGGTGCCGATCTAGATCAGCAACATTTTCGTTAAATAAGCTAATTAAGTACCTAATTTGCATAATTTATGCGTAAAATGCTTTAAATGGCATATTTTACAAAGCGTGCACCCTACATTCATGAAATTTGGTGGGTAGGTGGGGATAGAACTGCGCTTGTGCCAGCTGCAATTTGAGCGCAAAATATGCTAATTAAGTACCTAATTTGCATAATTTATGCATAAAATGTAGCTTATTTTTCAACTTTGTCCGATTTCAAAGGTTAAGGTCTCAAATTGTTTGTCTTGGGCCAGCGATCAAAATTGTCAATGGTGACCCCGTCGTCCAACTTTCCGTTGGGGTCAAATTTCAACTTTGTCTGATTTCAACGTTGGTGTCAAATTGTTCGTCTTGGACCAGAGATTAAAAGTGTCAATGGTGACCCCGTCATCCGACCTTTCCCTGGGGGTCAAATGTCAAAAGAAGGTCAAATTTTTAACTTTGTCCTATTTCAAAGATTAAGGTGTCAAATTGTGTGTCTTGGACCAGCGATCAAAAGTGCCAATGGGACCCTGTTGTATGACATTTCCCTTGGGATCCACTCCACAACTGAATGATTAAGTAGGCGGTCGATACGCAGGCGAGACTACTGGTTCGCAAACCATCTTGTTTGAAGTAAGTGATCAAAACGGTGTGATTGATCGTCGCTAAATTTTGGTGAAATTGGTCACAGGTCTCCTGACACATACCTGTTTCTCCATGTGCACAGTTTCCTTCAGATTTTTTGCTAAGAAATGTCCAGGAAACCCTCTGATTCCATCCTCTGGTAGCGGAGCAGTTTTCTTACACGCTGGGCAGATAACTTGAGTCTTGTTTTGACTTGCTCTGTGCCAGTTTTGTAAACAATCAAAGCAGAATCCATGCAAACATGGCAGACCAACAGGGTCCTTGAGCTGCTCAAAGCAGATGGCGCAGGATAAGAAATCTTCGATTTTCTTGACAAATGCCTCAGCCATGATGGATGACAGACTTTTGGGAAAAGATAAAGGAAAACAATTGTACATAAATTCCAAATGAAATGAAAATAAATTTGTTGTCAATAATAAAGTAAGTTCAACTCACCCAATCCCGTGTAATAAATGTTCTAGTGCATCACATTTTCCATAAGATGACATTTATACTAAGCATTTAGAGGTGAAATTCCTGATTCATTCAGACCATAAAATTGTTTGGACAAATGTTCAAATTATCACCGTTGTAGGACTAATACTTATTATTGAAATACAAATAATATTGTTTGAATATGTTATGTTGATTTTGAATGATAATGTAATAAACTCATGCTGTTTTGCATGAAAATCAGCTGAACACTAAGACTCCCAAGATTTCTCCTTTTCGGATCTGTATTGTTTGTTTTTGATATTAATTTTTTGTATTCATCTAATACGAATATAAGTGATCCTTAAATATCAGTAGTTTAATAAAAGATGGCACCATCCCTTTTGCAGGTAATTTATTTTTCCCGTATAAAGACACCTCTGCTTCTTAACAGAAAAGTATGGTATTTAATTCACATTTTTCTTAGCAGTCATAGTCATATATTCTTAAAGCAATAATTTTGACCATAACGTTTTTTAGTAAAAACAGCCTAAAATGAAGGAATATGACTAATTAAGTGTATTTTTCCCAGAAATATGGATAACAAGCACATGCATGTTTTCCTATACTAATACACATAGAATTAAATTCGGGATTCCGATTTAAGAAATGGCCATAACAGGAAAAAGTAAACATATAGGCTACAAGCAAAATTGTTTAGATTGTATTCATATCTACTAAAAACAAACCCAATAAGCTAAAAAATCATAAGTCATGGGTGATATGGGGCACTTCATTTTAATACTTTATAGTATTAGAGTACCTACCTTTAATGTCGAAGAATGAATTCCATTTATAACATATCCATTGCAACCACTTTAGTTAAACTAGGAAGTCCTGCAGGAAATGACACAAGTGACTCCATCTGCTTTAGTCTGTAAATGTTCAAGTTCATTATGAACGTTTTACATGTTACAATTATGCTGCCCTCTGTTGTTGTTACCTGTAATATCAGGGAATTACCTTGTCTCGTCCAGGTGGTGCAGGATGAACTGGGTTTCAGCAAAAATACTGGTTGCCAGGTAAAGGAATAGTGGCTGATAAGTTACTATACTTGATGCTATACGTTCCCTAGCGCATGAAACCATTGGTAAATTTTCAGAAAAATGTGACTTCTTTTATTCGCCACTAACATTATTACTAATTGATATAAACATTG
>JXSR01S013277.1:22401-38992 GCA_000969725.1 Ophiothrix spiculata
ATAATGACCGAAATAAACGTTCCAATTTTTTCCACGGGGCGGGGCTATTATCTCATTGGTAAGGAAAATAGTAAGACTTTGTTCCTTACTTTTAAAAAATCGTTGGTAAAAAATATTAAGATTCGAATCCTTACTTTTTTTAAAATCTCTACTTGTTTAAAGGTACTAAAGGCAATAATAATGACCAAAAAACATGTCCATTTTTTTCTACGGTAGGGGGTCATTTGTAATAAATGGTCAGGGAAAAGTGAGATTTCAATTCCTTACTTTTATCAAGAAATCGTTGGTAAGAAAAATAGTAAGAATCGAATCTTTACTTAAGTTGTCAAAAGTCTTTAGAAGGTTATAATATAGTAACCAAAATAAAAAGAACATGTCCAATTTTTTCAAGGGGGTCATTTATTCATTGGTAAGGAAAATAGTAAGACTTCAAACCTTACTTTAAAAAACATCGTTGATAAGAAAATAGTAAGAATCGATTCCATACTTTTTCAAAAATCTCTTAAAGGTTATAATAATGATCGGAACAAAACGTGTCGAATTGTTTGGAAAGGGGGGGGGGGGCATTTTCTCATTGGTAGGGGGGGTCATTTTTTTTATGTTAAGGAAAAAGTAAGACTTCAGTCGTTACTTTAAAATAATATCGTTGGTAAGAAAAATAGTAATAGAATCCTTACTTTTTCTAAAATCTCTGCTTATTAAAAGATAATTAGGGTAATTATAATGACCGAAAATAACGTGTCCACAATACTTAAAAGGAGGTTATTTTTGATGGTAAGGAAAAAGTAAGACTTCATTCCTTACTTTACCACTTAAGTGCACACTGAAAACCTAAACTGGTCAGTGTGACTAACTTTAAGCTAGTCCAGACGGTACACATCTAGACTACCTTTAAGTTAGTCTGTATTGCTGGACTAACAAGGATGATTAACTAAGCCTAGTCCAGCATGCTGGACTAGTCTCATTTTACTTGCTTGACTAGTTTTAGGTTAGTCTGTTGACCAGCTTGACATTAGTCCAGCAAGCTGGACTAGTTTAGGCTAGTCGCTTGACTAGTTACTGACTAGTTTTAAGTTAGTCCAGACGGTACACATCTTAACTAACTTAACGTTAGTCAAGCAGACTTGACTAACGATACGTTAGTCAAGCGGGACTAGGCAACGTTAGTCAGGCAAGCTAGTCGAGCACGCCAGTGCACATGCATGTACGATAACAAGCTTTTAAGCTTAATCCACGATGTACATATAGCTAATCCCTCAATAATGTTGAGAGAGGTTTAAGAGTGACATATGACCAAAATAGTCCGTGAGCTGCATATAATCAAATGTTATGATTCACGATACATCAGTACATAATGGTGATATTTATGAGGTCAAACAACGGCACGATGTTTTACATGTCTGTGCTGTCCACCATGTTGCCATCAATGACTCCACCTGACCGTGCTCAGCCTGACTAACTTAAGCTAGTCAAGCCAGCTTGACCAACTTGAAGTTGGTCAAGCTCTTTTGTACTGTCAAGCTAGTCAAGCTCTCAGTCTGGCAAACTCGTCAAGCAAGGTTTTGCACGTTAGTCAAGTGGGCTTGACTAGTTTACAAGCTAGTCAAGCAGGCTTGACTAGTTTAAAGCTAGTCAAGCCTGGCTTGACCAACGTCGAACTAATCAGGCAAGCTGGACTAACCTGCCTGACTAGTTTAAAGTTAGTCAAGCAGCTGCTTGACTAGTTAAAGTTTTCAGTGCATAAGGTGTTTTAGAATCCGATTAGTGCACAAGGGGGGTCCATATGGACCCTGGATTCTGAAAGCTTTAAATACAATGTTCTCCACATTATTTATCTTTAAAACTGTACACAGTGAAACAACAACTCAATGAAATTTATATGAAACAACAACAAAAATAACAATCCGTCATTCCGTTTCAAAATGGCGGCCAGATATCTAATTCGTGTCAAATTTTCATTTTTCCCGCCAAAAATTGGAAATCTGTCTTCCCAAAGGAATTTTTTCAATGAAATTTTCAGATTATTATTACAAATACATTGCTGAAATGAAAAAAAAAAAAACTGTTTCGTTTCGGTTTAAGGGACATAACAAAATTCGAACAGCGCCATCAATTTACCAGTTTATGCTAATTATCTAAAAAACGACTCGACCGATTTGAATTTTTTGCACCAAACCATGCGTAAAACCTACCTTGACAATTAAATTAAACAGCTTTATTGGGTTATGTTGCGTTTTTGTGCTTCACGCGATAAACAAAATCCAGGGTCCATATGGACCCCCCCCCCCCTCCCTTATGCACTTAAGTGTTAAAAAATTGCTGCGATAGCTGTTCCAATTGCAAGTATCATCAGTTACATTAGTTAAGATAGTTAAGCATTTGAACTTGTAATTGTTTTATTGCTATTCATATTCTTCATTGATGTTATCAAATGCCTTATTAATTTCACCATTGTCAACAATTCTGTCGTTATTGTTTTGATTTGATGTGTTCCCCGTTTCAGATTAGATCTTTGTTTATCAGTTATTAATATTTCATCAATTCCTTCGTTACTTCGATTGGAATTAATGCTTAGATTGTGTTTAGACCTTAGTCCAGTGGAGGAATGGGGTTTGGACGGCCGTTCTAGTTCCATATACGGTATGGTTAGACAAATTTTTTATTGACAGTTTTATATTTTGTATCGTCTAAGTTTTGAGCTTTTTCATATAAAATGAAAATCTTTATGACTTTCACTGCACAGAGAATACGAGTTAAAAGTATAACATTGCCAACATTTTCTAATCAAAAATAACAAAGTAGTTATAGTATTCACTTCCCCGTGAAAAGCGGAATGTCGGTTAGTCCATGACAGTCACGTTGTAGGCCTATAATTTTGGTACAATTTCAAGCAACTCTGCCTTTCACATGTCCACAATCAGTTTCCAGACCCCTTTGTGTTCTTATCATCATGATCCTGGTCCAATGCTACGTTCTCAATCCCGGACGATGATATGGGAGTTGAGTGTGATCAGACAAGCTTGCAAGTTTTAATCAGGTTTATTAAAATTCTAAATTTTCTGTTGTTGTTGTTGCTATTGTTGTCGTTGTTGTTATGGCTGTTGTTTTGTAGTTGCTTTCCTGTGAGGGTGTTTATCCATGAATAAAATGAGTTTTCCATTTAGAGTAGTCCTACTACTTTGGTGACATGGTCATTTCAGATCGATGATAGTTGCAAATATGAGTTACTGTGGTAAACTCCATTGGAATGGGGTAAAATTGAGTCTTCTTACACTGCTATTTTTTCAAGAACGGCTCGACGGTATTTGCTCACAATTTCACCGATGAAAAACTAAACTATACATATTATAATTATGAAAAAGGTTTAAAGTTTTGTCTATTGGTTTCTTAGATATGATCAAAAATAAAAGTGGTGCATTTTTATTGGGACACACTGTAGTTAAACAGAGATCAAATACGTTGGGTTTCTTGGTTCAGGTAAAACAACACATCAAGGTGGTACATTTTTTCAGGCAATTATAATCTTGACAACACATCATCGTCATCAGATTACACTCCGTATCAAACCTGATCTGTAAATGCATTATATGCAAGTATCATCAGTTACATTTAATAGAAATCGTTAAACGTTTGAACTTGTAATTGTTGCATCGCCTACTATTTCATATTCTTCATTGATGTTATCAAATGCCTTATTAATTTCACCATTGTCAACAATTCTGTCGTTATTGTTTCGATTTGATGTGCTCCCCGTGTCCAGATTAGATCTTTGGCTACCTGTTTTTAATATTTCATCGATTCCGTCGTTACTTCGATTGGGATCTTTGACCATGTTGATTAGATTGTGTTTTGTCCTTAGTCCAGTATAAGAATGAGGTTTGGACGGCTGTTCTAGTTCCATATACGGTTCAACAGCTTTTTT
The DNA here is from genome assembly GCA_000969725.1 of Ophiothrix spiculata. Classification (NCBI taxonomy): domain Eukaryota; kingdom Metazoa; phylum Echinodermata; class Ophiuroidea; order Amphilepidida; family Ophiotrichidae; genus Ophiothrix; species Ophiothrix spiculata. The sequence goes on from JXSR01S013277.1 coordinate 26,324, forward strand.
ATTGATAGTTTTGTCTTGTTTGATTTTATTTAAAACAAACAACAGATAAAAGATACACAGCAATAATGTCAAAATCAAAGCAATAAGTGATGCACATATTCTGTGAACTGCAGTTTTGGAAATGCAATCATCACAAAAACATTCTTCTAAGGGAAATTTGGAATTGACAAATGTTCCTCCTTTTGAAGACGACGGTGTAAGTGTTGATAACTGCAATATAGATACATCTGGTTCAGAAGATTGTTGAGATGTTTCTGTTACAAGTCTCTTTGTTGATGTTTCTCTATCAAGTACAAAATCTGGTAGTCTTGAAGTACAATTCTCAGAAAATCTTGGAAACGCGTCGCTTGAAAGTGTACATACAAATAACACATCGTGGACATCATCAACAGTCAACGTTGATGTCATCTCGGCATAAATAGATCCATCAGATGCAAATCCTCTTGATGATACCATTTCTTCCGTACTATTATTACCACTTTGTAACTTATTCCATGAAATTGTAACAGGTGGATTTCCTTCTTCAGCTACGCTACACCTTGAACGGAAATAGAGTGAGTCAGAAGTCTGATTAAACCAAGACACCTCAGTATTCAAACATGTTGGATGTCTAGGATCAGGTAAATACAAGACATCAAGGTATTCGTGATCAAGTGCGATGTTCCTCCAAGCACCCTCCTGGCTTTGTATAGAAACTTTGCATATATACTTAGCACCATGGTGACGAGTTATATTAAACAAATGTAAAGTATGTGAGTTTGACTCATATGACATATCATCCGTCGATATCAAGTTACCATGTAGAACAAGAAATGTTGAATCTTGTAAAATAGATACACTGTATGACGGTGGAGATTGTTTTACGGAGCACTTTACAAAAGTCTCCTCAATTCCTTCAGGAAGTGAATTGTCTGCAAACTCTATTTCTACCGATGTTCCTTTTAGCACTGGAAAGAGAAAAAACAAGATGAAAATAGCAGTTCTAAAATGACTTTTTCTTAACTCCATAATGCGTTGCTATGATATACAAGACGTAGTATTTATTTACATGCTGACCCTATTGACTTTCTCTTAATAAATCACAGCGGTGACTCATGTTTAAAGTTTGTGGCATTTAGAATATTGAATCACGTAGATATATTCCTTTGTGGCATTATTTTTCTTCCTCATAGAATGCTCTTTATATTTGCACATAACTGCGTAACAATTTGGGGTATTATGTTTAAGTTTAGAAGGTCACAACCCCATTATGTATGGTCTGGCGGTTACAAAAATGGATTAATGGTTAAAAATAAGGGTTGAATGAACCCATAGATAAACAAACCAAAAGTTAACAAATTTATTTGAAATGAACAGAATTGTGGAAAACTTCATAATATGTGATCATCACCACGAACATCCAGTAAATTCGGCATTTTCCCCCGGGTATTTTCTATTTTGAGATACAAGGCAAAATGCATGAGATTGTAAAAGTCGTATTTCGACAAAAAAAAGAAGAGAATTTTTGCATAATGTATTGAAAATATGCAAAAACAAATTGCAAAAATATCAGCTTTATTTTCAACTCCGACTGTGACATTTATATTTTCTAGACGTACCGTATAGTTAAACTGGAAATATATCACTTAATTTGATAATATCAGCTGCAATCCATTCTGCAAAATACAAGACTTTTCCATTAAATCTAATCTTATCATTACCCCATATAATTTCGTCCTTAGTGATTGACCCGTGATCTAAATCTCCTCTATTTGTATTCTGCAGAATGTACCAAGCTTTCAAGACATCTTAATAAAATGTAGGAATTTTCTTTTTGCAAATATCTGGTACGTCTCTATGTTTACAATTAAGTTCGAGAACTAGGTGCAATCTCCCCAGTGGCTTGAATAAACGTTTAACCATATACACAATTCTTATTTGATAGTAACAACCTGGCATTGAACATTTATCATTTTTAGACCACCAGAATCAAATGATTGGGTCGTGAATACTCTTTTTACCTTTTCTTTCCCAGAGTCCCAAAGAAATTTATATATCATCTTATTGATATTCGACATTGGGTACATTTATACATGAAGCATTGTAGTATTTGGGATAAACCAAGAGTTTTAATTATGGTAACTTTGCAAAAATATGTTAACTTTCTTGTTTTCCATCTATTAAGAATATTTTCAAGCCGAGTCAGCTTTGGTTTCCAGTTAAGGTTTTCAACTTCTTGTCTATTTTTTCCAAAATAAATACCCAGACTTTTGAAAGGTTTATCTGACCACTTAATTCCGATGTCAATGCCTTTCGTATCAAAATTTCCTAGGTACATACCTTCTGTTTTTGATTTGTTAAGCACAATACCCGATAAAGAACTAAAGCATTCTTATTTCATCGAAAACAAGTTGGGTTGTTAACAAATATTGTAGTATCATCAGCTAATTGAATGATTTTAGTTTCCAAGTTCGGATCATTGAGTAATTTGAAACCTTCAATATTTTTGTTCATTTTGATATTTAATGACTAAATTCGGCTGTTATTATAAATAAAAGTGCTGATAGAGGACAACCTTGACGAATGCCTCTTTCTATTTTAAAAGGCTTGGACAAATATCCATTTATAGATATGCAACTATATACATTATTGTATGTAGTTTTCACCCAATTTATAAATCCATCTCCAAAATTAAATTTCATTAAACATTTTTCAAAGAAATTAATTTCAAGGGAATCAAACACTTTTTGGAAATCGACAAAAAGCACAGCTGCGTTGTTTTCATTCTCCTCACAATAGTTAATGACATCTTCTAAAGCTGTAGATCTACTTCGTCATTTTGTAGTCACTTTCATTCAGAATATTTCTCATGGTGCTACATTTTCACCACTATGTTAAATTTTCATTCGGAATGAAAATTGTAATTTTAATTTTTTCTCATGGTGTAAATTTTTTGTCACGGAGTAAAATGTTTCACCATTTATGAAAATGTTTCATGATGGTGAAATGATTTTTTGCATCACGGCACAGTTTGCAATGATCACTCATCTGTAGTATTTTCACTGGTAATCATTGTTTACAAAGTTGCCAGTTTATTGCTAGAACAAATTTAAGATCTAGTGCATTATTAAACCTTGCTTGTCGAGGTTTGAAGGTTCAAAACCACGAATATCAAAGTAATATCATGGCACCAATATAATCAGGTCCGTGTAGCCAGGATTTTTTCAAGGGGTGTGCGGATTTTCAAAAAGTGGACCTTTTGGAGGAAAATTTTTCGTTTTGGTCGACCCTAAACTAATTTTAATGGTTTTGACAAAGTGACAAGCAAAAAAAAAAGGTTTTCAATAGTTTTGCAACCATTTTGTGCAGTATTTTATCAAAAAACGACCTACATTAACGTATTTTGGTGTTTTTGGTGTTCTTTGATGGACATTTTTGGACATTGTCAAATTTGGGGGTGCGACGCCAACACCGCACCCCCTGGCTACGGGCTTGTTGGTAATTCTGTTACTTGTTCTTCTTCTTCTTCGTCGAAGATTGCGTCAACGACGAAGGACACGAGTACGAAGCATGTATGTAAATGATGTATTCAACAAAAGATACAGCTTGGGAGTATATAACAACTATAGGGAGATTCGACTATCAAACCATGCTCTTTTCGAGGAAAAATTATCATGTGATTTTGAATCAAACTTTTCATTGGTCAGCAATGATCGATCTAAGCCCAGTGTTCAACTGGGCATAGCCTGATCGATCTCATTAGGTCGAGAACAATACCATAATTACCTTAGTCTTTTCATTATAATCTGAAATCTGTCCTTGACAGGTACTGTGGATTTTATTCTGCTGAAAAGATTTGCTGACTCCTTTGATTTTTCTCCAATGAGAAACATTTTCATTTGGAATTTTTATCACCGTCTTGATTTTTTATCATTCTAATTGTAGTTTTAGCGGATTATTCCGATCGATAATATCGTCTGGGAACTCGAGGTCAATATGCATTCAGCTCTTTGGATTTTCAAGATGGTAAAAATGACATAGTATATCTACAGCTTTATGTTTCTGCCGATAAATCTTCCTTGGACATACCCGCATTGATCATCACTGATGATTTGTTTAATCACATTCTGAATTCTCGAAGCTAATACAGCAGTACATATTTTATAATCATAGTTGAGTAGTGTTATGGGTCTATAATTATCCAAGTTGTTTCTTTCACCCTTTTTATGTATGAGCTTAATAATGCCTTGTTTTTGAGAAAACGATAATTCACCGTTTTGGTAGCCTTCATTCAATGCATCAACCATCAGATGCTCGATATCATTCCAGAATCATTTATCATAAAATTCAGTAGTAAGTCCGTCACTACGAGGCGATCTGTTAGCTTTTATTTTTTTCACAATAGTTGAACATTCATCAATTGTGAGTCGGCCATTACAAAGTGTTTGATCATTTTGGTTTAGCTGGGGTAAATCTGTATTGTTTTACATAATTGCCAATCAAATCTTCTTTGATATTTTGTGAAGTATACAATTTTCTATAATAATCCACAGTTTCATTTAGTATCGCAGCAACATTTGTCAGATTTTTACCCTTTTTTGATTTGAGCTCTGTGAAAGAGTTTTTGCAATTATTGTGCTTTTCAAGTCCTATAAAATATTTTGAATTTATTTCCCCTTCCTCATGCCATTTTACTCTGGATCTGACTATAGCACCTTTTGCAGCTTTAGCATACATTTTATCCAATTTTGACTTAGTATTTACATATGAGTTCTTATATCCATTATGATCCTCCTGCAACTTTACCTCAAAATCTTCTACATCCTTTTCTAAAACTTTCAAGACATATCTTTTGCTTTGATTTTACAGTAGTCAATTGAACAATCTTTTATTTTCCTTTTACACATTTCCCAAGTTAATTGTTTTGATAATTTATATATTTCACAAAATCTTTTACATTTAATTAATGTCTCTCGGAACTTGGATTTGTACATAGAGTCATTTGTGAGAGATGAATTAAATTTCCAATATCCTGGGCCATTTTTAACAGTTAAAAATCTTACTTTTAGAGAAATTGCATTGTGGTCATTTTTTGCTGACGGTCTGATATCGGTGGATTCAACGCTTTTTAATAGGTTATTTTGTATTAGCCAGTAATCTAAACGTGAAAATAAATTCAATGGTCCGTATTCACAAAAGAGGAATAACTTTGATCCAGGAATAACTTTATTTTTCATCATTTGGTATTCGCAAAGAAAGAACAAGGTTATTCAACGAATTAGTTTTTCCAGGCTTTGTAAAATTCAACTTAGTTCAGAACTGTGGGCTATCTCTAATCAAAGAATGTAAAATCCAAAAATAAAGTTATTGGTGGAATAACTTTTGTGAATACGGGCCAATGAGATTTGTCGCCATGTATAATGTCTTTTATCAGCCCAGGTTTTTCTCCATATATCAGTAAGATGAAAGTGTTTCATTATTTTCCTTAGATATTTGCTGCATTCACTGTTTTTGTTTTTAATGTTTTTTGTGTCTTTAATTTTGTCCTGCACACAGTTCAAGTCTCCACCCAAGATTAAAGAGTATTGTACATTTCTTCTCAACCAAAACAAAGTTTTCTTGAAAAATATGTTCCTCTCTTTATAATTTGTTGGTGCATATATATTAACAAGTGTACATGTGGGATTCCTTGAATTGACATATTCACTAATATTTTCCTACCATCGGTAGAAACTACATGGTTTGCAACATTAACTCTCAATTTGTTGTCGTAAATTATTGTAACCCCTCTACTGTTTGTTGATCCAAATGAACTTAAGGTTTCTACTCCCCATTCTTTTTTTTTTTTTCCAATTCTGTTCCTAAAAAGGTTTCTTGCAAAAAACAAATATCAGCATTTTGATTTTTCAAACATTTATGGGCAGTATCCTTTTTATCTCTCTTTACTGTTTTCACACTCACACTAGGGTTTAAAAAAGTACTCTATTTCTTGAAAATTGTCCCAGCTGTTATTGATACAATTAACGGTGTCACCTGATACACCTTTAGTCCTCAAAACCAACCCTAATTTACCTTTTTCTTGGTCACGCCTGCAACATTACTCTCTAAATGTAAACGAGTGAAAATTTCACTCCCCAAAAGAGTGAAACTCTTCTAAACCATTCAGAAAGGAGTGGTTTTGAATGTTAAACAGCAAATTTTTCTTTCTCGAGTTGTCCTTCGTTTAACTCCTCAAACGAGTGGAAATTCACTCTTTTTAGAGTGATTTTCACTCTTTATAAGTGGAAATTAGCTGTTTAACCAAAGTATTCTAGAATACTTTGGTTTAACATACAAAACCACTCCTTTCTGAGTGGTTTATAAGAGTTTCACTCTTTTGGGGAGTGAAATTTTCACTCGTTTACATTTAGAGAGTATATTCTAATGGCCCACCGGGGCTCTATACGGTGATCATAGTGATCATGTGTGACTGAGCCTTAAGGAATGAATTCTACTTCTAAGCCTCATCAAGATTACATTTTACTCATCATCTTTCAAGTACATAAGATATTTAAAAATGTTACTCAGTACTATAAGTAGACTATGGCTGTGCTGATATGGTCGCCTATACCCAGTACGGAGACACTGCTGTTACGGCCCAGTTACACAGTCGCCAGTAATTATCCCCGCAGACTTAAAAACCTCATTTTGTATATGGCAGTTAACCTAGAATCATCAAAATTTCACGCTTGAATAAGTGAGTTTTTCATTCAATATGAATAAATCCATGTTTCTCGCTATTTTGATCTTCCATTATACATAAAAATTTCCTTTTTGGACCATGCACAAGTACACAAAAAGTGCAAATCTCATTAATTTTTTCACAAAAAGTGGCACAGAAATGTATTTAAACTCTATCTTTGGCCCAGGTGAAAAGCATGAAAGTAGTAATATGTATTGCATGATATTTTCAATTGCATTTAATTCAATTCCGGTTTAGTTCTTTATAGATATGTTAAACATACAACTCTGTCAAAAATTATGCAGTTCAGACAAATAGCTTCCGAAATGTGTCCGAATAAAGATTTTGTATACGGGAATACTTTCTGACAACTACGTATAATGATTTTAACATAGTTTAGGCCTTTGTTAATTAATGAACCTGATAACAAAATCATAATCCGAGTTAAGAAAAAACATTCTTTACCAAAACACTACCCTTGATTTACAACAATAGCATCCAAAAAGAACATTGGAACAAGTCAAGAACAACAACCTACAACTTTGAGGTTCATGTTGCAAAAATAATACGTTAATAAACAATTTAATGTTTTTTGCAGTCTCGTGACAAACATTTTAGTTGAATGATTCGGTGTACCATTTCATATTTCAACAACAAGGAAGTATCTTCAATAGTCAATTAATTGAATCTCCGCTGGAATAAAAACCGGGACAAAAAGGTAATGTGCAAATCAGTGCAAATGTGCCCTACTTGAAAATATAATTTTTGTTTTGATACACTCCAAAAATGTGATTTCTCAACAGAAAGGAGTGACTTCGCAGATGATATCAATTTTGATTTGATCATTTCATTGGTTTCGGCATTTTCTAAGCTTTAAAATGACACCTTACTTGTTGAAACTGATTAAGGTAATCAAATTTTACAACAGAAAATCTACTAGAATTTTTTTATTTTTTTTCTCTATTTTTGCTGCATATCATGCCTATTTTTACAAGTTTCTTGAAAAGAGTTTTGTCATAAAGTCCCCCTTTTCGGATTGAGACATCACAAATATTATAATGATTAATTATGGCGAAATAGTAGTTAATCTTTATCATGTTCATGCGTCTTCACGACTTCGTTTCAAATGTCGCTCTAGTTGGTAATTTCATTTTGTTTTCATAATTTGGCATGCCTAGATGTACAAGTCAATGGTCTCAACCTACTTACTGGTCTTTTTGATGTTAATGTGCACTGTGACTATAAGGCCAAAGAAAAAAAAATAGTCTGTCTCAGCTTCCCGCGCGCCTAGCTTTTAAAAATCCAAATTTTTAAAGGTTTTTGATAGATTTTCAGTTTTTTTCATCTTTTTTTCCTACTACTGGAAAAAAAAATAGTGGCCGAAAAATGCAAAGAAAAAAATTAGGGGGTATTTCCGCATCCGCGTAGCCCTTTTTTACTTAAAAATAATAATTAAAAAAAAAACGCATAGCGCTTAGGGTTTTGACCGTAAGTAAGCTGAGACAGAGTTCTTTTTTTTTTTTGGCCTAAGTTGCACTATCTCAAATGTTGTGCGTCTTGGTGAGACGCTGATGTAACTGATCATTCCAATAACGCACAGTGAAAATATAAGGACGACATACGGTATGTTATAGTAAATTTTGAGTGACCTGTCACTTTATTACAAGTTTTGGGTGATTCCATACACACTGAGAGGTTCAACCAATCTTATTGACATCTTTAAAGAGGGTAGCCTTATCACAATGAATGGGCGGGGACAGGCCATAATAGTAAACGTTATGATATTCTTAGATGCAATTATACTTAAAATTCTAAACTACAATCGTTTTACCAGAAACCTACCACACAAAATTCAGATTTTGTACGCTAGTTACAGCGTGAAGTGTTAAATACTTCACAAACAATAACATATCAACATTTAAAGATTTTTATTTAAACATGATTTTTCACATTTCTGTATATTTATACAATCGTAAGTATTCTATATAAATGTCTACAAGTCATGTATTTAAATGTATTTTTCTGGTTTCACTGAGCGAAACTGATTATAGTTTCAACTGTAAACACAGGATTCTACCCTACTTTGTTATATATTTCTAATATATTTTACTTGTTTAATTTTTAGGGAAAAAAGGGAACGTACACCTGAACTTACGCGAGTCGGTCCTATCGGGCCAATGGTACACATTAAACAGTTCTGCAATTCTTGTATGATTTGTGAGGAACTAGGCTACTGAGCGTGATGTGTTTATTCCATGGCAAGATTCTTCACAAAATATTAGATGTGTGGTAACTTTGAAAATAATTTTATGGAAAACAGGGAATTTCGTTGTAAAAACGCTGGAATTCCAAAACTTTGACTTATTGTCGTCCAAAAAATCTGAAATTTATCTTGTATAGCCAATTGACGCTTGCATAAATTTGTAAATCTTTGTTTTAAAGATGGCAAATCGGGCTTCAATAGCGGAACTTACGACTGACATGGATGAAGAATATTCATACGCCGCACCTGATTTGGAGGCTAAGTACACGAGTAAAATAAACAACTCCAATGGTGATTATGGTGATTGTGGTGAAATTTATGATGACGTACAGCACTTCCGAGGTGAATCAGCCGCTGAACCAAGACCAAAACAAACAAGTCCTCAAGTAGAACTGAATATACCGAAAGCGGAGAATCGAGATCCCAACAATATAAACGAATTTGTGAAGGTAAAGGACTAATAGTTGTATAATTTATTGGTATTTAAACAAACAAATTGGTTAGCAAATTTTGACGTTGGGAGAATCATTGCTTCTGAGGGAACTTAGATTGATCAAAATTAACCTAAACATGCCAAATGAGTAAACATTTATTTTGTAAAATATTTTTTTTTAAATACAGGTTCTCGGAACCACAAGATCCCCTTGTTTTGAAATTTCAATTTTTCAATAGATGATAATTTCACAATTTCGACTTTATAACTTGACCTTATATATATGACCTGTGAGCTCGGTATGTGACCTTGGACCTCATCAACAAATAGGGGTTGTCATGTTTTGTTAGGGGTTGTCATCTTTTCAGTTAAGGCTAAATTGACAAATTTCTATCTCGTACGTGACCTTATGTAACCTTTGACATTGGTATGTGACCTTTGACCTCATCAACAAGTGAGGGTTGTCATGTGGGCCCTGACCCAAGTTTGGGTCAGGGCCCAATCATAATAATATCCCTTCTTTCTTCAAACCAGGGGTAAAAATGCTCCAGCTATTGTTGCCTGTTGACGCGTAAAAACAACTACTGACCTCTTAAACACAGCCTGCTCCTACGAAATGCAGGAAGATTATCTATTCAAAAACAAATTCTTTTTGGGTCTAATTTAGAAAGAATTTTGACTGAAAGAGGGGTGACGAGATCTAGATTTTGACAAAGCTTCTACTGCTTCAATACCAGCCCTTGCATGACATGCCTGAGTTAATTTGCAGATAAAGGCCGTATTTGCCATTTTGTGCTGCTCGCTAAATGTCACTGAGATTAACTTAGTTTCGGTAAATGGGTACGTGTACTATAATATGTTTGAATCAACGTTCAACTCTTCTCAAATATCTTATGCATATTACAGGTAACATGGGATGACATCTTTGCAGAACCCCAAAGTATCCACAGCGACCAATGTGTCTGGACCAACGCCAACAAATGCTTCAAAGAATCCAAACAGTGGTCATATCGTGTGTGTGCCTTCTTATGCGGAATACCCTTAGCATGCTGCTGGGGAGTTACCTTTGCACTGATCTCATTTTGCCATATCTGGTATGTCGTCCCGTCTTTGAAGGCTTTCATGATAGAGCTGAAGTGCGTCAAGAAGTTGTGGGCAGTCTTGATATACACTTTCTGTGACCCGTGCTATGAGTCATTTGCTCTCGTGTTTTCTCGAATCAAAATGAAGTACACGGGCGAGAAACTGATCAACACACAGAATGGTTACGACCATGCCGCGGTCGCAACATTGTCCCGGGGCACATTACAAAGACTCTAAATCTCAAAGGAGACCTACAAACTCAGAAGACAGAAGCTGGCAAAGTCATAACATATTTATATAGTTATCATTTACCATAAGATCAATTTATTAAGATTTCTCCAAATTTTATGAACTCGGTTTGTGCGTGCTGTGTCTCAAACCATCATATATAGATATGTGTTTTCAAATGCTGACAATGAAGAAATAAAATTAAAACTATTAAAAGCATCGTTAAAATGAGGAAAACTGCGACTTTAAGGTGGTCTGGTAAACAGTTGAAAGCGGATCAACCAATTCGTTTAAATAATCATTATTGATTTCATCATGACCAGGACTTTTATTTAGAGACATTAGGTTTGGAAAACATTCTAATGTATTTTGAGTAGGTAGTTTGAAATAAACTTGCAATGGCCATGAAAGAAAACATAACCAAAATAATTTCCTTAATCATGTATAGGAAGCATATCGAAAAGAACTTTGATTCTTTCAAAGAATATATTAAATCCTTAAATTGTGATTCTACTGTAATAGGAGTTTCTGAAACCTATCACAAAGTTACAAAATTGAAAATAAAACATGCCAAATCGGGGTAAAGGAGGTGTGTGTTTGTCCATACCTGACAAGCTGAAATACAAAATAAGGGAAGATCTATGCTTAGCAAATTTGAATCCTACTTCATTTAAATACAAAATGAAAATCAAAAGTAAAAACACACTTGTTCGGGTAATTCACCGGGTCCGTACGTCGAAAAACGATTTTAATCAAGGTGTAGAAACTATTTTTAAGCAACTTAAATCTGAACACAAACGCACATATATCAGTGGCGATTTCAATATTGATCTTCTGGAAACTGAAACCGACAAACCTACTCAAAACTCAAATCTTGAGCTTGTGTACTCGAACTCAATGATACCGACAATTTATAAACCAACTAAAATAATCGATACATCAGCTACTTGTATTGACAATATACTCACAAATAACGAGAATGCGCCGGGGAAGTAGTGACGTCATAATGTATGTAAATACGTGCGTTTTGGTTCCAAACAATCGGGGTGAACAGTTTTGCCACACGTTAAGTCTATGGGGAAAAAGGTCAGACTCCTATTTGATACCATAACATTCGTCTAAAACAAAAATAAGGGAAAACATACCGACCTGTTATGCTGAAGATTGTGGTCACAGGACGGGACCCCTGTCGTTATTTTTGTTTTCCAACCGAGAAAAATCAGTCTGTTTTGTATGTTTACGTACGTCTATTCTGTTAATACGTATGATCAGTGGAACCACTCAGCATGCTCAGGACATGATCATTTGTTTTGAACCAGATCTAATTATCATAAATGTGACGTCACCACTTCCCCGGCGTATACAGCTCAAAGTAGCATACGCTTGTAACTGAATAGTTTTATGATCAGAATCATACATTTGGTAACAAACAAATTGTTTTCGATTAGTGAAGTAGTTCTTTAACCACTATAAAGCAACTCCGCGAAATCCATATAATTTATATAACAAAATATAGTATCAAATGCTTTTGAAAAATCTAACTTGAAATATACCCAATGTGTTTTATTTTTCAACTGCTTTGACAATTTTATCCACCTGTTCTGTAAAAATCATATACGTCAAATGGTTTGATCGAAAAAGTATTTTTCATTAAATATATTATTCCAGTTAATGAAGTTCATATACGTATCTATTAATAACATGTTGTTATCTAATATTTTTTGATAAACATGGTAGAACAGATACAGGACGATAGTTTGAAAACACTTCAGCATTTTCTTTAAATACATAATGGGAATACCTTTTGCTATATTGAGTTCATTTGGTTCAACACCTGTCGACAGTGAACATATGGTTGAACATATGGTTGAACAAGGTTGAACATATCCGTCAAAGGTTCCAAAATTTCATATTTTTTTATAATAAAATATCCAACTCCATCGTGTCCAAGCTTTTAATGTG
>JXSR01S013277.1:47547-65071 GCA_000969725.1 Ophiothrix spiculata
GGAGATGAGGTGGGTTGGTTGGGGTGTGGGGTAAGGGTGTAAGTGCTTGCTAAGGCAATAGGGCAAGTTAAAGCAATACTATAAGATTTTGATCAAAATGGTTTATAGTAAAAACAGCATAAAATGGAGGAATGTGACTATCTAAAAGCTTTTTCAAGTGTATTTTGTGAAAAAAAAAATGTTTTGCCACCAAAAATGGATAAAAAGCACATGCATGCTTTCCTATATTAATACATGTGGAATTAAATTTGGGATCCCGAATTTAATTCAACAAATGGCCATAACAGGAAAAGTAAGCATCTTTTAGCCAAATCGTTTGGAGGGTATTCATATCTACAAAAAACAAACACAATAAGCCCAAAAAATCAAAAGTCATGGATGACAGAGGGCGCTTCATTTTTAACACTTTATAGTATTGCTTTAATAAAAACAACAAAAATGAAACTCCTGGATACACATGCATCATAGTTCCTCACCATGTAATCCCCATGGTTTATTATATTGTTCACACTAGCATGTCATTATAAATACAATAAAGATTAAATTGCAATAAGCATTTACCACGTTTACACTAAACTGGCAAGTTTTCTGTGATTTAAAACACCAAATTCCTTGATTTTTCCACTATGTAATTTCACATGGGGAAACTTACGTGAGCAAGTTACACACACATTCAAGAATACGTTACGCAAAGAGAAAATACACCGAATATCCCAGTCCTTAAAAAGGACAATAAAAATAAGTTACTTGCATCATATTTACTTTTTTTAAAGTTGATATCTTTTGAAAGAAATGCTATTTTTAATATTATTAATTACCTCACATTCTCATTACTTTTTCATTGTAGGAAAACACATGTTTTACGCAAATTTGTGTGTTTTCTGGTGGTTTTTTTTTTTGCTAACTTCTGGGAATGTTTCTGTTTTTCCATGACACAGAAAACTTGCAAGCTTAGTTTACACTAGTCTAAGGGACTCTGCCATTAACAGACCAATTATTCGACAAAGTAATTACTGAAGTGTCCCTAATATGTGGTGTCCCAAGATCGGGATGCATATCAATCGGTGTATTTGATGCATACCATGCATTACTTGTCTCATTCAAATGTCCCCGGGAATGATTATTGTGGTTCACTTAATAGAGGACAGTCAATGCAATCAACAAAGTAAACGTTCAACGGATAACTCGATTGCCAGACAATGCTAGTGGAGAGAAGGGCACTACATCAAGCTACGTGTACACCAGGCGATACTTTTCACTTTCAGTTGACTTCAAAAAAGTCATAATAAATTTAAGTAGAGTTGCTAGTATAAACAGGGCAACTTCCATGAAGTCAACTGCAAAATAGTCTAATTGGGTATCAAATGCTTGCTGACTAAAGTTGGATTCATTGCAAGTTTATGCAGTGTAAATGGGATATAAGGCTCATTCATTACATACTTCAGTAAATAAATGAACATTTAATGTTATTTTTGACAAAGTGTATGACTATGTTCATGATAGTTCTATCATATAATATTTATAATTTACAAAGTGTCTGTACATTTTATTGAGCCGTTTTAGCCCTGGTGCATAAATATAGAAATGTCGAGTGTCATGGCCAACGGGAGGGGGGGGGGGGGGGGGAGGGGAAGGCATAAAAAATGAAAAAATATGGAAGGAAAAGATAAAACAATCACAGTATATTTGCACTCCTGATTCGCCCAAGAATTGTGATATTTTTCCCTGCAGGTTGTGTTTCCCCTCAGGACGATGATTAAAGAAAGTGTTTCCCAAAAATTTCTGCAAAACAGGTATAGTCAAGGTTTTTCTTAAGCGGGCACCGGGCAATTTCAAAATAAATAATGAAAATGATTGGAAACATTGGCATTTTTTGACAAACAATGCATATGCATCAGACGATAATCAAAAACTTCTTTTATTGATAAATTATTGATTTCCAAATCAAAATCAGGACCAAATTTTGGGAACGACTCCTGATCCTGAAAAAATATCTTAAGGACCAGTAGCCGCTTTTTTCAAATTTCTGGCTCCTGGTCCATGTCACCTTAAGAAAAAGCTTGGGTATGGTATGCTATTATGTTTGTGCACCTCACTGCTGCTGTTAGTTTGACAAACTATTTAAAAAAGGGCACACTATATTACGAAGTCTTTGAAGGTACTTCACTGATGCTTCTCAATTTGATAAATAAATGATTTTACAGAAGCACAAAAAAACAGGTTTGGTACCTTATGATTATTAAATTGATCTAGCAAGGACGATACCACCTGTATCAAAAAAAAATTATGCACGGATTAAAACTGATTTTTACCTTGATAAAAGCACCGAATCATAATTTTCTTGTTATTGTAGTAAAGCAAATTTAATAAGCTTTAAATTGCAGAAAAAATGATGGAAATCGGATGAAAAATAAAAAAGATATGACCAATTTTGTAAGTACGTCTCTTTTTCTTCCATTCCAATGGGATTTACACAGTTAAGCAAGATATTACATATCACAATTACGGGTTATGGCATTACGATAAAAGCTAAAAGTACTCACAAAATTGGCCATATCTTTTTTATTTTTCATCCGATTTCTATAATTTTTTCTGCATTTGAAAGCTTATTTAATCTGCTTAACTACAATCACAAGAAAATTATGATTTGGTGCTTTTATCAAGGTCAAAATCAGTTTTAATACGTGCACAATTTTTTTTGATACAAATGGTACATGAATAATTTTAAAGGGTATCATTACAAAGCTCTTCTGGGACTCTCATAAAGGAGAGTTTCATAATGACAAAATTGCCTTAAGAACAAACATCACTAAATACATTGTCAATAGATTCCAATGTAAAACAGCACCCAAATCTGTTTTGGATTTCTTGGCTATAAAGCAACTGGTTGCTTCAACCGTTGGTTTTCTAATAGACATTATGATCTGAGTGAGCCTACAAAGTGATGAGAATGATTTATGTGTGAATTTTGTACTGTAGTTCATAATGACAAATGACAAATTTACTGGAGGTTTATGATGGACGGTCACATATCAAATTTCACATTTTTAAAGGGCAAAGGAAAGGAAGTGACAGACCTACTCCCTAGTCTTTTTAGAACATTCCATTTCCCAAAACAGGGCTATAAAAAGAACACAATAGCTGTGACATCATTTGTGTTAATATTGATTTTTAATAGACATTAATGAATATAACTCTATTCAATTCATCTTTCTAATCATCAGTATTTCACAACTAAATTACAGCCATAAATGATGTCATCGCTTGTGAAATATTGAATGTCCATCCAGCTAGACTTGGCCCAAAATTATGTTAATTATCATTATACCACTAAATAAAGCCCCATATAATCATGATTCCATGATTTCTCACCTTTATTTTAATGTAAACTTGAAATTTCATTTCCTTTGCCCTTTAAAACAATAACATAAATGGGTGGTTCTTCGCTAAGTGTCTATTTTCGTGTCCCGCTACTTTAACTCACTATAAATTTTAAAAATTACAATTCTGAAATATTTATTTTGTGGTTTTGTCTTGATAAATATGATCTTTATTATAAAAAATCATAAAAACCTTGATAAACAAAGTTGAAGGTTGTTATTTTTCCTCGTGTTTGATGCCCCCCCCCCAAAAAAAAAAAACCCTATGTCCCTATGGTTACGCTTAAAATTACAATTGTCAATATTTATTTGGTAGTGAAATTTTTCTTTTTGGAAATACTCTTGATCACTAAGTATTTACTAATTGAACATATCCTATCTATCAAATAATGCCATAATGTATCAATTGAATCCTAAATTTTACCATTTTTGTTCAAAAAATTCTGTCCCTGGATTTGAGTCATTTCCGTAACGAACATTTTGAAGGGCAGTCTATAAAATTGAAAACACCGAATCCAAAAATTAACCTGGTCAATAAGTACCTGCATGAATTGGCTACTTGGCACACATCACTTATCTCCGGTATCTCTGATGAATATCCATCAAAATACAGACTTTTGCAAAAATGAGCGAGAGTATTTTTATTCAGTGTCATTTCCATAACGCTGTATAACACTATAAATATAGGAAATTAATGTCCGTTTTGAATGGCAGTGCAAACAGAATTGTGACCTGTACCCTAATATATAAACAATCACGCTAGGCATCGCCCTCGAGAGACGTTATACTGGTCTAAATGTTTAAACCATCATTTCCGTAACAGTCATTTCCGTAACTTTTTACCGTTACGGAAATGATTTCTTGACACTTTCATCTGTTCATATTGGCAATAAAATCTGAGTCATAATCAATCTGGTTTTGTCCATTTGAAAGAACCTCCCTCAATGTTTCTTCATTTGTGTTCAGATATTGAGGATACGTAGTAGAATTTACTCAGCTTGACATTTACTGTCTGATTGTCATTTCCATAACAAATAGTGTTACGGAAATGACTTTTAATGGTTTTCCCTATGCTACAACACTGAAAATTAGATGTCGCATAAAATTATTTGAAGGCTCTGAGAACACATTCCAAGAAAAAAAATTGTGATTTGAAAAACTTTTTTTCTCATTTTTTTTAAAGCCAAAAATAGACACTTAGCGAAGAACCACCCAAATAACAAATTATTAGTGAAAAGGGACTGATAAAAACATCACCTAAATACATGTAGATGGTCTAAACCTTCAGGCCCGTGTGCTTGAAGTAGGTTCAAAGGTAGACTTGGGCAAAGATCTTTATCAACTTCAAGAGTATTGAACGTGATTTTTGCTGTCTATGTCCCATGCTGTTGCCGTGATCAATCAATCAATCAATGACAAAAGTACTTGCATAACATACATACCCCATGAAGGAGTCTACTCATACAGAGACCCATGGCTTTACTTGACTGTCCGACCATGGATCAAGTAGAGTAAAGTTTCTTGCCCAAGGTACCACCACAAAATCGAAGGCAGTCACTGCTGTGCTCTTACAGCCTACTGTCTTGAGTACCCTTATCATTCTCCAATTATTCAATATTCTGTACATAACACAGAACATCATGCAGTTCATCTTCTTCAGTAGTAAAGGCAATTTTATAATTGCCCTTTCAAAACTGACGTGCCCTCCTGTGGCCTTAAAACCTGTTTATCTCCATTTGTGTACACTAGCCCCAGCCCCAGTGTGAAATATGTGACATGATCACGGGAAATAAGTCACATGTCTGAAATATTGATTTTGAGATACAGAGCAATGAAGGTAGACAATTCTTTTTGTTTTTCATTGTATTTTAGGTTCAGAGAATTGTCATATCTGAAACCATCCAGGGCCTATTTCACTAACATTATTTTTTGCAATGATTGCAGACAATCTATCAAATCAGAATCCATCGCAAATATCGTTTGCGATGACTTTTCCATTTCACTAACATCCTTTCACTTTTAATCTTCATGGACGAGCCTATTGCAAATTTTGCGATGATCTCCTCCAAATATGGCACGAAATAAAATCATGTGATATCAAGAATTTGCGATGACTTCCATTTGAGATGTTTTCTTTGTGGATGCTCATAAGCACTCGCAAGAAATTCATCGCAATGATTTTTTTTTTCATCGCAAATCTAAGTGAAATCGGTTTCGGGAAATCCATCACGATTTGCGATGATCTCTCACTTTTGCAATGAAGATTGGCATTTGCGATGGATTTAGACGTTAGTGAAATAGGCCCCTGATTATTTCTTATGGGGTTAAGATCAAAATGTAGAATTTATAATGCACAATAAGGTAGTAATGAAAAATGAAAATTGACGATTATCGACATGTGAGTATTTCCCTTGATCGTGACATATTCTATTTTTGTACTAGTCCAAATCCAAGAGAGTAAACTTGCATATGCAGCTCATGAGCCATGACAGCGATGCTGTACATACTTTGCCTGTGTTCACTCTCGGTGGTACCTTTGTTTTTGTCTGATCGTATATGATAAAGTAGGAGCAATTAGATAGCTGGGAACCTTCGGTCACATGATATGGTACAGCAGTTGATGTCTGGATGACGTCATCATGTGGTTTGGGTTGGCGCTGGACGATGGATCCTCCGCCGCATTTGACGAGTTCTATCAATTGAGCTTTGGATGGGTTTGGTTGATAGGTGCCATAGAAAAAGAAATTGCAGCCATCAAAAAGTCTGGGAAACTAAAAAATAAAACAAAACAAGACAATATAAAAAAGTAGATTCAATGGACAAGGTCAGGGAATTTTTATAAAACCGGTATTCTCCACCATCTTGTGTCGCTCATGGAGCAGAGTTATTGTACATCCGGATATATTCGGAGTTTGGCCCAATATCCAGGCAGATCGCGTAAATTTTCACTTGACGCATATGTACAGCATGTGCATTTTGTTTCACACGCAAACCGTGTCTGCATTGCAAGTAGCGTGTATTGCGACTTGCTATGATCAAAAGTACACAAATTTTCCCGCTAATCTGTTGCGAAGATTGTCGAAGTGAGGCACCAAAGCTATAAAATGCCGGAGGTACAATAACTCACCCTCCATGAGTGACAATCCAAGATGGCCGCCCTCCCACAGGATTTACACAGCGGTAAAATCAAAATGGCAGAGAATAGTGGTACCCCTATAAAAATTCCTTGGACAAGGTACAATTGTCAGATGTCAAAAAAATTGTCAATTTCAAATGTAATGTGTCCTATAAGCAAATTAGTCCTTCTGAAGATAGTTAGATCATACAAGAGACTTTTAAGCATAAAGGCTTATAACTATTAATTTCATCACTGCGACATTGCACAATCTTGAAATTTTAAAATGCACTTCCGGTAGCGCATGAAAAGACTGTGAGCGATGAAATTGCTGGACTCTGATCACACCATTAATAGCAAAACGTACGACTAACGTACTTATTCCCTATATTGTTTGGTTTTATCCATCGTTGTCCATTATATGTTTGTTAGAAGTATGTTCAATACGTTATCCATACGGCTGTGTCTGTTATGTATACATTTAATTCTTTATCCATACGGTGGTGTCTGTTTGGCCCACATTCAGTATGTGAAATTTTTGTCAATATTCATACGTTTGGCCCAAAGGATGATTAAAGATCTTCCCATAACACACAGCAACACATGACTAACCCAATGGAATGTTCACCAAGGTCACTCCACTACTACATTCATTTGTGCAGTAAAGATGTGGAATTTCATCTTTTTCAAACTGTATTTTGGGAATGAAGAAAATTGTCGAAGTGGTGTTAATTTACATAGACATCAAGCTGTGATTATCCCCTTTCTGAAGGTCCTTTTCATTCACACTTCGACTATGTAATAAATTTTCTATAGCAAGTTTTCCATCAGTAGTTTTATCATGTAAAGCTATGTAAGTCTGTGGCTGTTGGTTCACTCACTGGTTTTTTTATAAGTTGTGGAAGTAACAGTTTCAAATGAATGGTGGGAAGAGCTTAAAACATCCTTTGCGTTTGGCCTCTATACGGTGATGTCTGATAGAGCCTTACAACTTTTTAGTATCGTCTTGTACTTACCTGGTTGAGTGAATTATTTCTGCCTTTATTAGGACCGTAGCTCTTTGGATGCAAGGTGGTACCTATGACTTCAAACTCGTCTTCTTTCACTCTTTGTTTCTTCTTCACACATTCGGTGACCCCTGTTATTGACAAAAAAGGCACCATTTCTAAATTTATTGTGGGTATATGCATATCAGTCTGTAAAAACACAAGGTACTCCTGTTTGTATTTCCCCTACATGTTCATTTCAAACTTCTCCAAAGTGGATTCATCAAGGCTTCGGTTTTTTTAAGACTTTCAAGCTTGATCAAGCACTTATGCAAATCTGAATGTATTTTTCATATAACAGTGCTATTTTCTAGTGTTTTACGATTTCGCATGTTTCTACACTATTACATATTTTCTGATTCTGATTTTTTTTTCAATATCATACATATACATAAAATAATAATATAATATAAGATTCAGTTGAAACCATCAAAAGGTAAAGTGCTCAACCAAGAAGGGAGCATAATACATAAAATTATTTGGACTTTTAAACACATCTTATTATGCTGAGGTTGACAGTACTGTTTCGTAAGGGCCATATAGTCTATAGGCCCTCACTCATCAGAAAAACTTTGCAGAATCTGATGAGCTAGGGTCTATATGGCTCTTATGAAAGTCCAAATAACTTTATGTAAAACAATAATACATATATAACAAGTATTATTTCTCAAATGGCTATCTTAAGAATTCAAAGTGCTTAAGCCTATTCCTAGGCAAGCTTAGAAACAAATTTCAAAGCATAGACCTCTGGAAAGGAAACTGCTACTAGTGCTGTTATCGATTGTCGAAAGTATCGATTGTCGGAGTATTGATTATCGATCGATACTATCATGCCCATGTCAGTCAACAATAAATGGTACCAATTTTGATTTTTGTACTATGCACAAGATTGGCCGGTATTTCCCGCCCCGGGAAATACCGGGCGGTAAATACCAGTATTTACGGGTAAATACCACCAAGTAAATTTTGGCCAAAGTGGGAAACACCAGGAAATACTAAAAGAAGAGGTGTTTTTAAAGCTTTTATGTTTTTAATACATTAATTAAGTTAATTAACTACCACACACATGAACATATAAGACACAAAAATCATTCCCCTACGGTGGGGAGGGGTAAGTGGATATATAGTGGACGACTATGACTTGCAAACCCTCAAGAATTTGAGATTTGTGAACAACATACGCATTTACTACTTAGTGGGGAAGAGATAAAAGAGTTTCATTGAGAGAAATTTATGATTTGTGTTTAATAAGAAACAGTTTTTTTTAAATGGTTCAATTCACTTAAAAGTATGCTTTTGGCCGACTTGAAGTTCTTAAGGAGTTTTGAAAAATACATTATCAACAGCAGTTTTGATCTTACGACACTATGCTGCCCTACATGTACCATGACAAAAGGAAGTAAGTGACATTTTTTTACAAAATGTCGTTTTATATTTAATATTGACTGTAAATATCTTCCCGCTAAATCTAAGTTGAAGTTAGTTAAGTCATCTGGAAGTCAAAATTTTACATCATGTGCTGTTATAATTCTCTAACAGTCAAATAAACCTTGATTATCAATCAAATTTGATTAAAATTACTTGAAATTGTGTTTTTCACCAATAACTCAAAAGTTTAAAAATGTGACTTACTCTCTTTTGTCGTGGTAGGGCAGTATAATTGCTTAAGTTAAATCATCTATGTGCTGGGGTTTTTTGTATGTGCCTGTTGATGATCCATATGCAAATCCGATATGTTGAATCAAAATAATAAGACCCCTCGACAGCAACATCATGTATCATAGACATTGAATATAAAACATGCCAACAATCCAGATGAACCTTTTCGAAGATAAAACATGCCTTTTCCATATTTTTGTCATAAATAATTTTATTATTGAAGCAAATTAATTTAAAATTGTTCACATAACACTCTAATGACAAAAACATACTTATGTTCGGTTAATCCCCATAGCATGGGGTCATGAAAATACATATTTATTGAATGGTATTGACCAGGTACATGAATTTCCTGGTATTTCTAAGTATTTCCCGGTATTTTCCAGTATTTCCCACGGGAATTGCCAACCTTGAATGCATGATGCATGTAGTTTTCCCTACAGTTGTTACTAGTAACTCAAGCCTGTATATCGAAGTGTGTGATTATCGATAATGTTGTCGACATGTCGGATGTTTGCCTCTCGACATATGATCGATAACAGCACTAACTGTTACTAATAGTTTCATGGAAATCCTCACTTACGATCATTGGGTAGACTGATCACGGAATACCCTCACTTACGATCATTGGGTAGACCGATCTTCTGTCCCAATATGGGTCTACCCAATGATCATAAGTGACAGTATTCCATGAAAATATTAATAACAGTTGTCTATCCAGAGGTCTATGTAACATAAAACATAGTGACCGATATTCCAGCAAGGTGTTTAGCTAAACCACGGTTTTAGCTTAAACCCAACTGTCCATGAATAATACGCACCATTGCAGCTTTCAAGCGGAACAGTTCAATGACCCATGCTGTTGATGAGAAATTATAACCATGGTTTAGCTAAACAAATTTCTGGAATATGGGCCAGTATGTTGAAAAAGCATGAAATATACCAAATCAGACACGACTCTCTGTTTTATGATTGTTTCCATTCACAATGTTAATTTCCCAACAGTCAATAGTTTAGAAATCAATAAAACAATTCTAGATATGGCCTAAGGGCCAAACCATAGTTGGCCTTCAAACAAAATTTTCGCTACCAAACATTTGGTCGTGATGTCAAAATGACGAGTGACTTCAAATAGAATAACTTCAACACCTAGTTGAGACAAAATGAAATTTAACGCTAAATTGCACAAGTGTTGAATTGCTAACGCTTGTTACCGGTTTATATTTTAAGTTTGATTGCAAATATTTAGTGACGTCACAACCAAATGTTTGGTAGTGGACATTTTGTTTGAAGGCCGACTATGGTTTTGTTCTAAGTTTTATACTTACATTCATAGCTAACAACCCATTTCCCAGTCAGGATTGCTTGTAGATATTTGATGGTCCGTAAACATACTCTATCAGAAGGGCATGCAGCAACTAGATGTGTAACATCAGGGTGGAAATCGGCAACGATGCGGCCCTTTAGGAATCTTACGCAGGATTCAAGTTTGGTTCGTTGGGATTTGTTTAATCCTTGAGGAAAAAATATAATTTCCATGAAAAATTAGTCAAGCCTTTTAAAGCATGGGTAAAAAGTGACAATGCACATACGCTGGTACCCTCGATGTGGACTCTTCACTATATGGTTCAGATTGCCCATCATCACAGGTAACGGCTGATCATAATTAGTCAAAATTTTGACCAGTAGAATTACACAACTTGCCAGCTCACTCACTCTATCTAACTTCACTGCAATCGTTTGTGAGTGGAGGGTTTTGGTAAAGAGGTTGACAAAATGGCGATGTTTACGTGCGCGACCTCTGCATGACGCGCTGCATTTAACTACGCGTTACAAGAATTCGCACAATCACCAATGCGTCACGCATGTAACCGTTTTGACGCTGAAAACAAATGCCTTTAGGATACAGGCCAATCAAGTGTTTAGATTGATAAAAAGTTACCGGAGCCCAGCGTACAATGCACATTGCATGGGGCCCCATTGTATAGTGCGTGTGAAATGTCATATTAAGATGCACCCGTGAACCAGAGCTGCTAACACAGGCTTCTCTACAAACATGCAATACGGTGTCATTAGGTCATATTACCTATTAGTCTCATTCAAATAACCACAATTTTTTGAGGACATCTCATTAGGATGGGATGTGCCGCAAACTTGGGTAGCAAAATCAGGCTGTTTGGTATACCAATGGGTCCTTTTTCTTTGCAAAATGTGGTGTTTTCATGGGTCTGTTTTCAAAATTTTCTAAAATTTGCGGATTTTTTTCTAAATTTCAAAACAAAAATCAAGACATTTGTGCCAAATTAGAGTAAATGTTTGGAGAAAGTTTCAATTTTTGCATAACTTTCGACTCAAACTTTGGGGAATTTGGTCCCTTTTCCTTCAAAATTGGTATATATGCATGGGTGGTACTTCAAATTTCCCAGCAGCACACCCCTACCAAAACCAAACTTGAGTACCCCCCCCCCCCCTTGGGACTTGGGACCAGGTCACCATCATTGTGGGCATCACTGATATTGTTTCCTTATTTATCATTCAGCTTAATCTTACTTGGACACCTGAACATTAACAATTTCACACCAAACGACATAAATAGCAGGTGTCACATACAGGTACAACATACAGGTACCAACATTCTTCAATATGTTACTACTATGTTAGGTAGGTAACAGGTTTAATAGGAAATCACCCTGAAATCACCCTAGCCCATCAACTTTGAAAGTCGAGCATAGATTTAAAGTGGAGATACAAGGCATGCCGCAATTTTTATCCCGGCATGGAGACAAAATTGGGGGTATTCAGGTTTTTGCCGATAGCCTGCCGATGATGCATCGCACCTTGTCATAATGCGAGAATATTGAAACAGGCACACACGCTCTGCGTGCAGGTTGGTGTGTCATTTGCGTAAAGTATTATTTGCGCAGGATGTCTCTACGCGTTACCAAGTCTCAGCACTCGGAGTTGAATTTGAGCTCCATGACTGACGACGCCATTACACGGGCTGGTATACAAAGCCTGGTATCTCCCCTTTAAATCTATGAAGTCGAGACAAAATGGGCATTTGAATCAATATGTGCAAATATAAGCTGTCACAAGTTTAAGATTGCGCATTTGGATTTTTTGACTTCACGGTTATGTGGAAGTCATATCAACACTCTGAATCCAGCTTGAGCCTTGGTGATTACTACTACACATACGGTACCAGTACTGAAGACAACAAGGGGCTGGTTTGTAGCTGATGGTGCTTTGTCATAGGACTACCGGTGTACATACCTGTACTGAAAACAACTAGGGGCTGGTTTGTAGCTGATTGCGTTTTGAGAGCTGTCATAGGACTACTGGTCAACAGTTGCTTGGTGTTAAGCGCTGCCTTCAAGTCATCTGTTCTTGCATAGTCACCAGGAGTAAGCCCATGCATATTTCTGAAATAAGAGTAGGATAGGAAATGAATCATTTATTGAATCAATAGGCCTATAAAGACTATTAAGATAAGGTCAAGACAAAATAGATTCGGTTTTTTTTTGTAACCCTGCAATCTCTGAAAAAGCACCTCAAAATAAACAATTTCATCGTTACATTGACCAAAAAAATCAATTAAGGCTTGGCTGAGTTAGAATTTCGCCGAGGCTTACGCGAGTCCATTTGGACTCTCCCTAATTGAGTTTGCGGGAGTCTTTGGACTCTCTTCTATCCAGATTGTGTGAAATATTCCACAGTTTACGAAAATCTAACTGGACTCTCATGCTTTTGTTTGCGTGAGTCTTTGCGCGAGTGGACTCTAGGACTCGCGCCAAAATTCTAGCCCTGCTTGGCGACGGAAGACATTCACTCGCCCAAGTGACATTCGCTCACCCTACCAAGAAAACTTCGCTCCAACGGGAAGGAACATTCGCTTAGCAAATTTCAAAACATTCGCTACACTTCAGATTGAATTGGGCTTCTTTATTCAATAATCATAGAACTACAACATGCACTTGTGACATTCGCTTTCATCGATTGAAACAATGTTCATGCAATGAGAGCAACATTCGCTCTCTGTTTTAGCGAATAAGTCAGAGCGAATCTAGCAAGAGCGAATGTCACTTGGCCGAGCGAATGTGTTTGGACGCCAAGCCTAAGAGTTGTGATCTACTGCTCCTATTGAATTATTCCTATTGTAGTATAATTGTACCACAAGAGATAAAATTTTATTCGTACCTACTGACCCTCATCATTACCACCATGAAACAATAAAATTTTTTGTTTGGCCTAATATGATGTTCAGAGATCTACATGTTTCTCAAACATTAGTGTCTGTACACTAGAAGCAGGGTCAAAGAATAATTTAATAAATTGAAAGGCCCCTTAACCACCATTGGTAAACATGGTAAAACTCTAACTCTTAACCACCATGCCAGTATAGATGATGTCACTATTAATGCATCGCAATTCTGGAAGAAGAAAAGAGAATCTGTTGAGAACAATATTCAGCAACCAACACTCATCAAGGAAACGAACTGCATTGTAAAAGCCATCTTTGATGATCTGCTGTATGTCACGTGAACATCATATACCTATGCTGATGGCAATGTATTTTAAGAAAGATCACACAACACTGAAAGAAGAGGTGAAGACTTTGGGATGACCTTCCTGCTCACAACCACTACTGTGAGAGATATCTCTTTATACAACTTACTTTACCAACTTGAGATAGTTGTCAATTTAATTATCTAGATGGAATCGGGTCCAGAAGAATATATACATGCAGTATGCACACAAGATTGAAGCAACAAATGATAAAAGGTGACCAAGTATCATGTACTTTTTTGTATTACGTTCCTTGTTGTACATTATGTGCTCGATCTCTATACATTTGACACCAGTGAAAGGAGAGAAGCGGTAGTGCTAGGTTAGGTTCCTTCAAACATTTATGACGTTACCCGATACAACTGCTGGCCACATAGACCCTGAGGCCATACATGTAGCTGCTTTCAGTAATAAATCAATACATTTTCAATGGAACCTAACTTAAGCACCCCATTTTTTTCCTCTTGGTGGTGTAGATGTATACGGGCCTACAAAAAATAAGCAATGCAATTTAAACAATACCTTGATTTCAAAGATGCACCTCTCTCAACTAAAAGTTTGACGACCTTCAAGCGATTGTTGGTGACAGCATCGTGCAATGGTGAATCATGTTCAAATCCCGGTGCGTTGATAAGAGCTCCATGGTCTAGCAGAATGGTGACACAAGCTGCATGGCCATGATTACATGCCTCATGCTGCAAGAAAACATAATAGGTCAAATTAAAAAAGTAGCAATTGATTTTCCTATAGCTTTTTCTGAACTTGTATCCATTTATGGGCAGATATTAAAGTAAAAGCAATATTAAGAGTAAGTAATTAAGTGATTAAAAGTAAGCAATTAAGTGATTGCTTACTTTTATGAATTCAGCCTATTGAAATCAATTTGAAAATAATATGGCACTTAAACAATTGAAAAACATATGTATACACTCTCTGGATATTATACATTTGATATGGATAACAGCTTATAGAAAAATAACTACGGAGATCAGATCTTGTACTTGTGCATGAATAATACAGCAAAGCAGTCAAGCTGAAAATTTATCATGAGAGACAAAATTTTACTTACGATTTTTTTTTGCATTTTTTAGTAACAAGGTGTTAAATCAAATGTATGGTAGCTATTGCAGACACGTGTATCTTACTAGTATTTACAGGATGTTACCATGAAGGGCTCAGTTACACCTCACCGTATTGAGCCAACCGTATGTGATGGCTACCCCAAAAGGGAGGACTTTGCAGATGATATCAATTTTGATTTTATCTTTTCATCTGCTAGAGCATTTTCTAAGCTTTAAAATGACACCTTACTTGTTGAAATTGATCACGGCGATCAAATTTTACAACAGAAAATATGCTGGAAATTCTTATATTTTCTTAATTTTTTGCTGCTTATTTTCATCAGTTTCTCAAAAAGTGTTCTGTTGCAAAGTCCCCCTTTTCGGGGCGAGTCATCACATATGCATAATGTACCTTTATAATCCCACTTTGGTTCTTTTTTTGTTGTTTGTCATATGTTCGTTAGAAGTACAATCAATTGTTTATCAATACAGTTATGTCCGTTATGTATACAGTGTGTCCCAGAATAAACCTTACAATCTTTGCGTGCAATTTTCATGAGCTTAACGGATAGTTAGAAAGTATGTAAAGATTGCATTTTATAGCCCATTAACTTTTAGATACCGTTTGTTTCATTTCAATCGGTAATGTACAACAAAAGTTATGCTTTGTCAAATAATTGAATGTCAAATTTGCTGGTCCAATTTCACGAGTTTGTAAGTTCCCCTTGAATGAAGCTCTATTGAGTATTATCATTGATCTGTTCACTCAACCGTAACAATGTTTACTTATTTACCACGCACATGCTTTCTTTTATCTATGCTGAAAAAATGAACAAATTTGATGTAAAATAAGACAGATATGATGAGTTTACAAAGGTGACTCATTTTTATTCCATTCAGAAACACCCTTACTTTATGGCCAATAATCATGAAATTGGACCAGACAAAAATCCACCTAAAAGTTTGATACAACATAACTTTTGTTGTATACTACTGATTGAAATGAAACAAACGGTATCTAAAAGTTCAACTCATTGGCTATAAAATGCAATCTTTACATACTTTCTGACTATCCGTTAAACCCGTGAAAATTGCAAGCAAAGATTGTAAGGTTTATTCTGGGACACACTGTAGGCCTATCTGTTAAATTCATTATCCATATATGGTGGTGTCCATTTCGGTATGTGAAACTTTTGAACGTTATGCACGTACGTTATGCTCTATACGTTGATGTGTGACTGGGCCCTAAAAGAGGATCCTCAGCTACAGTTTAAGTATATTTCGCGCTTTATTTTTGTGCCTTTCGCGCTCAGCTCGCCTTCCGCAAAAATAAATGTACCACAAAAAATTGCATATATATACCGCCACACGTAATTTTTATCACCAGCGCAAAAATTAAAATGCCCGAAATGATTCAAAATTAGCTGTGCGCAAAAATTACTAAGCGCAAAAATATTGGCGTTTGTAGTACTTTTTATTCCAAGTTCCTGAAAGTCACAGAGCAACTATCTATTTTCTTACATACCAACGGCATCCATCCAGCATGGTCTTTCACATTGGGATCAGCGCCATCTTTGAGTAGCTCTTCAACTGTTGTAGCATCACCCTTGAAATGAAACAAAGAATAATTAATTCCATGTACCCTCTTTGGATTGAAATAAAAATTGATGTACCATTTGCTTAGTGTTTTGTGCATGATTTTTTAGTGCAATTTGCCTCCCTGACTTTGTGAATCCACACAGCTTCAACACAATTCACAAGTTTGCTGCATGGTCACTGAACATTGCCCCAGCAAGCCCCATTTTACTCTTGGCATTATTTCAGGTTCTGGAGCTTGAAGGGGTGCTGAACCTTTAAAGGTTACAGGAAAAGAAAATATAAGTAGCTTCATATACAGTCGTTATAACAAAACAAAGTGGAAAACACCAATGTAAAATTGTAATGAAGCAAAAATAGTCAACGATACTCAAAACAACTTTCAAATATAGCGCTTTTTTATGACCTCGAAAAACAATCAATCTGAACTGCCCTACTATGATGCTTACATACTTCGATAGCTTTGTCTCGACGTCGCGTCATGCTTTGTTTCATCTGGTGTTTTGATATTGTACATTGAACAGAAAGTACAAAGCGACAACTAGTATGAATGCAAGGTCGGATGACGTCGGTAAGGGTTCAGAGATTTTCGAGATCCACGGATATTAAACAATACATAATAGTTTACTGGGTGTATATTCCAGGGTCTTATGAAACTCTTCGTACACTAACAAGCGTAATCTTACTCAGCCAGTTCAAAGAGATTGTTTTTGAGGTCGTCAAATACAGGATTGCGAGGCGGTATATTTGAAAGCTTTTATGAGCATCGTGCATAATCGGAATTTTATGTTGTTGTTTTTCACTCAGTTTTGTTATAACAAATTTATAAAAACTACTTGATAGTATCTTTTCATGTAACCTTTAATAGCCAGCATTTCAACCAAGTTCATATGGGTTTCCAAGGAACTTCCAAACTAAAGTTACTAACTAAAAGCTAACTTGATTGCATGCTACAATCAAAAACTTCTCTTCCATCATATATAGAATAGCTTTACGCGGTCGTACAATTATTATTATTATTATTATTATTTCTTTCTTTATTGAGGGTTATACTGCTTCAGTGACAAACACTGCTTTTCAAGCAGGCCCTCATTGTAAACA